>CALNHX010010024.1:0-43943 GCA_940337035.1 Agriotes lineatus
GTTCTCGAAGTTATAATTTGCATACGTTACATACGAACTTTCCAGTGTGGATAAATTCATAGCTGGCGGAACAAGCCAATACACATTAATGGTTGCTCAACCTTGTAATGTTGATTTGTAAAAGGCTACTACGAATGCAGGTAAATTACAATCTGTTGCATCAAAATACCAATGTTGTTTAACATAAACTGTTAAAATGTGCTTATACGAATAAACTAATAACCTATCTTCACAAAATGATTAATTTCTGAAAATCTTTCCACGGCTTGCTTTCGATAACCACCACCATTAACTTGCCGAATAACAACTGAACCAACCGTAGAAACAAAAATTCCCCAGAATGTAACAGTGAAATAGTATACTATGTATGTCAAACCAATAGACTTAAATGGTTGTTTGAAACCAGCTTGGTTTTTTTTTTTTTTAATCTAATTATGCCTTCATTGAGCGTCGAAACCCACTCTGCTTTTTCGTTATTTAATCGAATTCTTTAATATTTTCCGGTTCCTTGTCATTTTTTTCATATCTCATTTATTGTTTCACCTTTTGTTCTTCCTATTCCTTCCATTCGGTCTATCCACGTTTTTCTTAGCTTTCTTCTTCTTGTGATCACCCGGTATATGTTCAGTAATTAATTGATTTTTGCAAAGCATAAAAAATCGAATGAGTTGTCCACCTTTTTTGTCCCATAATCTTTTTTCGTTGCTACAGTCGTTGTGCAGTTTTATAACGAAGGGGTTAACAAAGCCTCGCTTAGCTCTTTTAAGTCTCAGCTGAATATGGCGTAGTGTAAGGATCAGGCTAAGAAATGCTTCGGGTTTTTACAATTGAACAGTAGATTAGTAAAAGAGTTGGGCGCTATGTCATTATTCACAACAAATAAAACAAACCTAGCTAGCAATATAAATCAACACCTACCGTGTAAGCTTCGCCCCATACCTCAATCTAAATGTAGTAATGCTAGCAGCAAGAAATACAAACAGTAACACTCAAAAGAATATTTAATTATCCAATGAAAGAACAAATAATTCTAAAGTTGGAGTCACCCAACTTACACACACATTATGTAATTGTATATCGGGACAAAACAGACAAAACAACATTTTAAAAATCTTAAAATTGAAGTAGCATTTCAGAACTCGCTAGTTATAGCTTAAATTACAACTTCAGGCTAACACTTACGCAATCGCAAATGACAAAAACATATAACGCCAATGGCGCTATCTGAGATATAGTATACACGCTATTTCAGCAATTTAGAATTATTTAAATACTCGCACTTTTGTGGTAATAACAATTGAGCCAAAGATCGACAAGCTCAGCTTGAGTTGCTAAGATCTTAGTAAGAACTGACATAAGTTTGCGGCATCATGCCTTTGTCGATAAAAAAAACAGAGCTGATAATGGCATGTACTTACAGTTTAATTAATGATGAAGTCCAGCGATCGGCAGAGGAGTCCTGTTCGTTGCATTTTTCTATAAAGATTCAAAGCCATCTGACTGCATGGTCCTCAGAATACCAAGGTCGACGCTCGAAAAATGAACTAGCATCAAAAGGAAGAGAATTCCTGGCTACGTACAAGCGCGAATTCGGGAAACTGGTTAGCTCAAGGAAGAGCCAAAACGTTAGCTCCAGGATACTGAATTTAAGCCTTCGTGAGAGCCCAAATAGCTGTTTTATTTGTGAACCAATGCTAGCGGTTTGTAGCCCATACTAAACTGCCTAAATATTGTAAAACTGTGAAATTAGAAAACGAAATTATGCACGCAAAAGCATTCTTACCGATGACATTCACGGCCTAATTTAGAAGACACATTGCAGTGATTTTGATGAGCGGAAGGGCAGAACGCCTCTCGAAAAATCAATACTATACCAGCTATTGCACTGTTTTCACAGCCAACGTGGATCGAAAATCGACAAGTTCAGACCCGAAAATGTACAGGTGTTTATCGCTTCGCACACACGCCTGCTGCGATTAGCTTGAATTCTCTTGCTACGAAATATAGCTACAAGGTGGAAAGAAAATCGGGGTTAAATGTATTAACGTGGTTTTGAAATGAAATTGAAACGGGGCGTTACATCGTTGTCTCCTTTTTGGTCCTATCAGTAATTCTTTTATTGTGTTTTTCACTGCCTCCTTTTTGCTTACCAGCATTTCATTTTTTCATTCATTTTGAAAGATCGTTCCCATTTTCTTTGTCTGGTCTTTTTCCTAAAGACCTTTCCCTGTTTGTTTTTATAGTTTGTTGTCTTTTCTATTTTTTTTATCTCACTCCTATACTTATTCTTCTATTGTGATTTGATTAAATTCCATTTTTACTGTATTTTCACTCTGTCTTTCTTTTTTGCTTTTAATCTTATCTGTATTTGCAAAATAAAACGGACACGAGTTGCAAAGTGCAACTTCAAAACACTAAATGAAAAAAAGTAGAAATCGTAGAAGAAATTGGGAAATACAAGATCGACATTATCGGCCTTAGAGAAGTTAAAAAGAAAGGAAATGGGGAGAAAACTCTAGATAGCAGTTAAAATACTTAGAAGTAGCACCAAATAAAAGAGCGAAAGAAGGCGTGGGAATGACATCAGAAGTAAACCAGAGACTCCCACAGTGGGAAAGTAGTAATTCGCATCAATATAGTGCATAAAGAAGCATTCTACAGAGAACTGCAAACATCCTTAAACAAAATTGATCAAACAACTAAAGAGTAATAGTCTTTGAGGATTGGAAATAACACTACACAAGGACTAGGAACAATGGGAAAATTTGGTGAGGATCGTACATAGAATTTTTTAGTAATAATAATTAATTAGTTATGGAAAATACCCTATTTAAACATAAGAAAATTCACCAAATTACTTTCAAAAACAAGAAATGTAAGGAGCACAATAGGCTACGTAATCTACTTTAAACCCGCAGTGTTTCCCAAAGTGTGGTACGCGTACCCTCAGGGGTACGGAAATAGTTTTTAGGAAGTATGCTGCGAATGAGTGACGAGTAAGTGTTAATTAAAAATCATGATAAGAATATCCTAAGTATGACAAACGTTATCTAAAATTTGGATTCTCCTGGATTGGAGATGAAGAAGAACCTGATCCATAAAAATCTAACAAATGAAAGCATTAAACTATCCAACTTAAAGCATAATTTTGAGACAAAACACAATTGGTACACTTATTCTGGAACATTAAAATGCATGTACCAAAATTTTAAATAAAATTGTTTTTATTGTTAGTAAACTCTATGCTATTTTTTCCTATGTGTGGGGGGGGGGGGAGGGTATTCAGTGTTATAAAAATTTTAAAAGGGGTACACAGATGTCTAAAGCAACAAGATCCAGTATAATGGATGTACAAGTCATTAGAGGAGCTGAATTAAAGACTGATCCCAGACTATCAGTATTATTAGACCGAAGATGTGAACCATCTAAAAAACGATAAATATGAATGGATCCATAGAGAACAGCTTACAAACTCTGAAATAAGACAAAGGTATGCAGAAATTGTAACACAAAGTTGTAAGAACAGTTAGCACACAAATGGGAATTACACAAAAGATGGAAATCTTTAAAAAAAGTACTTCTCAGTCCAGCAGGTGAAGTATGTGGAATGAAGAAAGTAAATACCAAAAATAATACGAAAAGAACAAGATGGTGAAAGGGCAAAATTAAAACGAAAGAAAAGAAGAAAATAGGTTGGGATAATTACATAAGAATAAGAACAGAACATAGAAGAGAGTATACAAGGAAAAGGGATTAAAAAAGCAATGTGTACAAGCAGTAAAACAAACGTACCTACCTGGCAGAATTTCAGAACCGAATTAGAAGATAATTTTAAATATATAAATAGAAAATTTTAGCAAATCATGAAAAGTCTAAGGGAAAAATATGGTGAGGCAATTCGAAATATCAAAGATGAAAACAGTGAAATTGAAACCAGTAATATTAAATTTTAGCAACTTGGAAAAGATTCTATGAAACAAAGTTTAAGGGCATGAAGAAGAAGAACTTGAAGAAGATAAATGAGGGAGGAGATGAGAAAGAAGATGAAGCAAATTCAATAACGATAACAGAAATAAAGAACATGATTAAAAGGATAAGGACAGAGAGCTGGAAAATATGAAATCGCTCCTAACTAATAAAATATGGAGAAGAATTAACTAAGTGGTTACATAAACTATAACAGCAAGCATACATAGATGGAGAAAACTATACCAGAAGAATGGCAATTTAATATAATTTCAATTCATAAAAAGGGTAAAACCACAGATCCTAATAACTACAGAGCAATATGCCTTTCCTCAGTGCTTTTACAAATATTGACAGGAATACTAGATATCAAATTTACTGGAGAATGATACTAGTGAAACTCCAGGCGCTAGCATACGCAGATGACATCGTGTTAGTAGCAGATGAAAGGAAAAATTACAGGAAGCTATAAGTGTATGAAATAATTTCATTGCAGAAAAAGGAATGTGTATAAATGAAGAAAAAAGCAAGATAATGAAAATAACAACAAAAGATTTAAAAAAATGATAAGAGAGGATGCGTATCGCAATGAAAAAGAACTAGAAAGGGTAGATAAATTTGAAACCCTAGGTATAGTAATTAGCAATAATGCAAATATAAACATTAAATAAACCATAACAAGGCAAACAACGTATACTATCAACCAAGGAATACCTCAATCGGGAAAAGAGAAGTGGGAACAAAGGCAAAATTACAAATATATAAACGTATATCTACCAGTACTATAATAAAAAGTGCAAAACTGAATACTTAATGAGAAAACACTAGAACAAATACAACTTTCATGGTTCCTGACATATATTTTGCATGAATGAAACAATACTGACAAAGCAAGTTATGAAAGCAAGACCTGAGAGAAAGAAAGCAAGAGGATAACCACGAATGCAACCGCTAGACTACATATATAGAATAGAAAGTAAGAAAAGAAAATTAGAGTAAGAATTAAAAAGGCTGGCTAATAGTTGACCACAATTCAAGAAATACCTAAAAAACCCAATGCCATAAGGCAAAATAGAAAATGAATCAAGAAATAAAGAAAGGGAATTTTTCCTTATTTACTTCAGTTTTTCTTTATTCTTCATAATCTTTTCTTCATCCGAAGTGTTTTCCAATTCTATCTGACAGGTCTTTTGTCTTATTTTATGTGCTGTTTTAACTTTTATTTTAATTCCTAGATGCAGGACTGTAACTAGGTATAGGCAGAGTAGGCCCCACCTAGATGCGCAAGAGACAAGGAGCGTCAAAATAGCACTGGAAAAAAACAATTAAATAACTGGGAAATTTTACAAAGAAATTCAATTTTAATATTAACGATTTCATTCTAAATAATGCTAATTATAATAATGATCATAGCGCCGAATCTGGTCGACATTACACTTCCTAAACGATCATTTTCTAAATTAAAAATAATTAAGAATTTTCTAACGTTGACTATGTGTCAATACAGACTGTATCATGGTGCCTTAATATGTATAGAAAAGTTTCTCACCGACTATTGTTACAGTATCAAACTGTTTTAAAGACACTCAAAGGTATGGGAGTGCTCAATGCTTAATCGAGTCCGGGAAACGTCAACACTTACCCTGGAAATCTCACGAAACAGAATAAAAAGGCACGGCTTGATACGCTCAGGGAGATGGGCGTGGTCCTAGAAACGGTACGCCACAGGGCAAGCGTTATGGTATACATATAGGGTGTTGCAAAAGAATTGGGGGCCACGCGATTCAATCTGGAAACCCACGCTTAACAGAACCTCGAACGCCAAACGGGGTATAATACAAATGTACTGCCTCACGACACTCGACGCTGCAGCGGCAAACGTCCCCACCTTACCTGCAACGTTTAAACACTCAGGTTTCGCCGTACATTTATCTTTACACAGTATCCAACATGACCTGAAAATAAGCATGCACAAACTCGTAGAAAATCATAAGGCATCGTTCAGTGAACCGTTCTATTGGTCTAAACACATGTAAATCAACTGGTACAGTAATAAACACAGTAATGAATAGCTAACTCTCTAGCCCAGCTGTGGGCGCTTTAATAATTCCAATCGACTATACTACCTAGCTAGCACACTGCTAAGTTAATTAGTTTTTACAAGTGGCCTCGAATGGGATGACGGTGCAGGAAATAGGCACATTAATTATTAAGCAAACAAATGAGTGAATGAGATTTTATAAGCGACCCCGAATAGGTCGGCCGTGCAGCAGATATGCACATTGATTACTAAGCAAACAAATGAGTGACGGAGTTTTTATAAGCGGCTTCGGTAGGGCGGTAGTAAGTCAGCAAATAAGCATATAAATTGCCCGTGAACAACTGAATGAATTGATTTTACCAGCGGCCTCTGTAAGGCGGAAGTGAGTCAGCAAATAAGCACATAAAAGTTAATTAGTTGTTACTAACTACACACGCTACCTGAATGGTTTAGCCGAGCGATTGCGTCATGATGGTCGGAGAACTCGCTACTGCAACGGAATTCGGTGGGCGTCGTGCGGTCCCGAAAGATTCCCTTAATTCGCAGGGTCCGAGGTAGATCCCTCGCGGGAAAACGGAACAGAAAACTGGCAGTACCGAAGTATTGGTCCGCTCTGCATACTAGATCCCCAAAGCTATCGGGAAGAAGTCCCTTTGCGGCCTACGGAAATTTGCTGAAACGGCGGTCATACGAAACTGTCACTCAAAGCAAACACCACTTATCGCCTCAGCGGCCCGTGAAGAACTCTACAAGCACAAACCGCCCCGCGCCCTACGGGCGTGGGACGGTAACAACATAACGCTATATCAACTGTACTCAGTGGCGGCCGGTGACTAACTCCCAACCGACGCCAAGCGGTCCCAGACAGACGCGCTCGCCTTGCGACGTGCAGGAGGGCTGGTTAGTAGCAGGATCTCTGCAGCTGTGACCAATCACGAGGCAAGAAACAACCGCTCGACGAACGCTAAAGCTGTGTTCGAAATCTTTGAAATTCTAAATAAACCAAGGCAAATAATTATGAACGAGAAGATTAAAGTGGCCGTTACAGGTGCTTGAAATTGTGAACCACCAACTGTCTGAACACCATTTGATGAACTAGCACAAGTAGAACTATGACTGGAAAGCCTATATACAGCGAAGTTGTAATTATTAAATAGAAAATACTCCAAAAAGTCGAATTTAAAAATGGCCTGACACTATTTCACTTGAAACATAAATTTCAGGATTTGCGACACAGAAAGCAAGAAACCTTTGTATCTAAAATGAATACTAATAAATTAAACTTTTAAGGCAAGGTAATCGGGAGGCAGGTCGAGAAAGAAATATAATCTAAAATTGTACAAGCATGAAAAACCATAGGAGTCTTAAATGGTATACTCTGAAGTAAACAATTAACAAAAAAGTAAAATATAATATCTACAATACAATAATAAAGAGCAGTTTACTGTACAGTTTTGAAATATGGAGAATAACTAACAGAAATAAGAAAAAAATTGAAGCAAACAAAATGGATGCGCCCCAAAGATCGGTATGTATATTACGTAGGGACAGAATAACTAATGAAAGAGTGAAAGAAATGATAGGCGTAGAAGAAAATGTAATGAAAGATATAGAAAGGCGACAATTAACAAGGTATGGCCACGTCCAACAAATGGCAAATGGAAGACTTCCTAAAGAGGTTATAGAATTGGTACTGCAAATTAGGGTTGGCATGTGCAAATCAAATTGTTTTAAATAAATGTTTAAAACGTGTTTAAAACTAAGCTTTATGTTTTAAACAATTATGTTTTTAACAAGTGTTTAAAACATGTTTTAAACTGCCATTTTTTCTGAATTGTTAGTCCTAAATTTAATGAAAAATAAAAATAAATCCATACTGTAGATAATATATATGTATTTTAACATAGTTACAAAGTAGTAGAATTTTATACATATAAAAAAATCACTACAAAACAAAAAACAAAAATAAAAACACTGATATTTTGCATCCTCAAGTGAAGGGATGTTTTTATTAAGAAGTTTAAAAATGATAACTAGTTTCTATGCTTTTTCAGTTCCCAGTCGATTTCTAAGTTTCGAGTGAACTATTAAAAAAGAATAAAATAATTGTGCGATTCCAGCTGACGACGCAACTGCAGTACGCAACAGTGTCACTAAACTGAAAGTTACTTCATTAAGATTGCTCTTAATTGCCATCCACCATGAAACAGGTCATTATTGAGATTGAAGAACTCAATATTCCGCTCACTTTCATAAGGGACTTCATCAGGAGGTAAGAAAAGAGCACGGTAACTCAATGTTTGAACCACACTAGAGGCGAAGCTCTTCTAACGAACGGAAGGAATAATGTATGCATTGTCTTGCCCGAATTTGATTTACAAAGTTGGAACACGCCTTTTGTGTTTGCGCAGCAACCGTTGTGTGATGTGTGTGTTTTGGTGATGTGTTCGCCTGGTTACTCTGTGTCTTATATCTGTGGTTCTGAGTAGAGCACAGTTAATTTGGTGCTCAACTGTGAATGACTTCATCGAGCCCCATTCCAATCGTCAAGGCTAAGGAAAAATTCAGGCCCTAGTGGGATTCAAACCAAAGACTTGCTTAATGCAAGGCTATCGCTTTTCCGGCTTCTCCACATGCTGAAGGAGGAAGGTGAATTTTAAAAAAAATGTTAATAAAATAATTTCACAAGCGATCTAGTCCTGCTTCCAGTCACGATTCAGATCAAATTTGAATAAAATTCCATTAGTCTTTCCTAACAAATTTTAAAATGTTGCTTTATTTAAAAATGTTATAAAAACATCGTGCGTCCAGCCAAGAATGCAATCAGTAAGCAACTGCATTTATTCATAGTAGTAATTCAGTTTCATAGAGAATTACCCAAATTAGATGAGCTACCTACTAAATACAAGCAGGTATATTGCAAGTGCAGAGTTAAAAACAATGTTTTAAAAAAAACATGTTTTTTGTTTAATAAAAAAAACCTGTTTTTTGTTTAATTTAAAAAACGTGTTTTTTGCCAATCCTGCCACAAAGAAGTGGAAGGCCGAAGAGAAAACGTGGAAAGAAAGGATAACAAAGTCATGAGCGAACTCAACATAAATGAAGAGCAGTGGGAGAATAGATGAGAATGGAAAATAGGCATCAGACAATGTCGAAAAACGTTTTAACCTGAATATATATACAGGGTGTTTAAAAAATAAGTTCGAATATTTTATCCACTTATAGATCTCATCAATACAAACAAAAATGTCCTAATAAACATGGGTCCAGAAACGCTTCGTTTCCGAGATACAGGGTGTTAGAGTTTTTTAAATCTTGTTTTTTTATGTTATCGAAAAACGCTTTGAGCAATTGTAATGAAATTTTCACAGTTTGTTTATAACTTTATGAGGTATCTTTTGGACCTATTACAGTTGATGCAGTAATTCCACGGGCGCGCCCACGAGGCATATTGATTAGGTTTTTCACAAAAACAAATAACTTCCACGAGATATTTTGCAATTTTTATATATTTTCTTAATAAAGCAACTAAAACCGCAATGTTTTTGTCTCCAGATATTTTTTCAGATCTCGCTTCGTTTTCAAGAAAAAAATTAAAGCCATATTTTTGCACGTCTCTGAACTTGTTAAGACAAAAACTAAAATGCTTCAATATATCAAAACCCCTTAGCCGATTTTAGTGAAACTTTGTAGGTTTACTGGTGGTATTAATGATCATGTTTTGGCACAACCGGGATTTTATTTTGAAAACTTTAACACTCTGTATCTCCAAAATGAAGCATTTCCGAACCCATGTTTATTTTCTATAATCACCGGACGGTGGACCCAACAAAGAAATAAGTTGAAAATGTCCACCGTCTGAGATATTTTAAGCGTATAATTATAAAGCTATTTCATGCTTACAATTTTATAACAAAATAAAAGAAAAGGGAAACCTTTAACAGTAGATTAGCAGTGAAGATAAATATAGCGAAAAGATGACGAAAATAAGGATAGAGATGATTAAAAAATTAAATTAATTTCTTTAAGTGCAATTTTTATATTTTTTCATTGAATTTTTATGTTCCTAACTATAGCAACTATTATTTTTAGTTACATATAATTATTTAAGGAAATTGAATATAAATAATTTCTTTTCAAATATTTTTTTATCTACCCTCGACGAAAATCGGTATACCTACAACCCAACGGATACCCGGTAAACACCTTAAAAAATAAAATTCGGTCTATTCTTACTTAATCTCTTTTCTACAGTTATTCATTAGTTCCAATATTATTTTAAAGTCTGCAGGGTTTATACTATTAATTTTCACATATAATCTCATAAGAGCATTAATTCTTTCCGGAATTTTTTTTGAGTGCGTTTCAACAACGTCGTATTAATTTGCCCGAGCGGTACGCGAGGGTAAATTAGGACGTTGTTGCATGCACGAAAAATAATTTCCGGATATGAATTAATGCTCGAATGCAGATTCGGTAAGAAAATCGTAACGACACAAACCCTAAAAAGAAGTAATGTCTACCTACAAAAAATTTCCAAGAAATTTTGTTGTTGTCTTGGATACGGCTCGTCAACTAATTTTTCTATTGGCCATTAATGAGTGTCGTACGATTTTCATTTTAATTTCTTTATTTTCTCTGCTTGTTTTTCGTAATTTTTCCTTTCCAATTTTTAGTAATTTGTCTTCTCTGAATTCTTTTTGTTCTCTTTCCATTTCTTTCATATTCGATTTGATGCCTATTCACTTCTTATTTGTTGTATTGTGTACTATATCAATTTGTCTAGGTAATTATCATTATTATTGTTTTAAAAAGTTTATATTCCGTTGCTTAATAATTTTTTGTTTTATTAAAAGTTACAGTATTTAACGGTACTAGGCCGATATTGAGCATATGACAGAGAAAGATATAATTTGTGGTCGAGGCCGATTAAACCGAGACTAATAAATTATTTGAGTCACAGTTATATATAATATCGGTCGTATATTGTTTAATAGTTTTCGTAATATCTACTAAAAGTGGCCAATTTTAAAATATGTGATTTTAATATGAATAAAGCTTTACTACTACTACTAGACTATTGTCTTAATCTTACACATAATTTGGTAGTGTAGCAACGGTTGTAACAACCGTGGCTGTTATGAATCACATTTCGATCAAGGCACAATAACTTAAGTATTATGAACAGTATTTAACAAAAGCAAGTCAGCATTCATCTAAGAAATGAAATACTATCACTGTACTGTGGTTCATGACAGGCTTGGTAACGCTCTGTATACCAAAGGTATGGCATATTAAAATTTATAAAACGCAACGTTTTATGTGGCAAGTCAATTTTAAATTGCAAGGCTTGTCTCCTGCAACCCAACCGGCAGTAATTCTTATCTTTCCAATCTCCATCTTTGTCTCTTCTTTCCAAAAATAATATTAAAAATAGTTGAGCGAGATGGCCATATAGAACTGTTTGTTCTGTACATTTTAGTAAGCTATGATTGAAGGATGTTGATGAAGTGAACTAAAGCCAATATATTTTTCTTGCTTATCAAGGAATCTTTAACTATTCAATATTTATTTTCAAGCTTTTGTGTTGTCGATTATAAATGCTTTTTTAATCTCTAGTACTTTTGCACCATTGTATAGTTTGTGTAGGATAAAACTGTTGAAGAAATAATTATCAAAGCTATTTTAACTATAATGGCATGCAAGATGGGTGCCTACAGAATTATACAGTAAGATGATAGCATAGCGAATCACTAAATAAACCGTGTAGTCTGATCTTATCTTTTTTTTATAAAAATTAACGTATCAGTTTTAAATTTTTACCAACAGAACCTAAATGCCATTTAATGCCGGTAAAACACACAACAACGCAAGTATGTACATCTTATCAATCATATCTGGAATGCACACGAGATAAGAGGTAACACTACAGCAGATAACCTTAACGTTTACAAACGGAAACAAAAGACAATTTAGTTGCTCCTTAATTCTAGAAAAATTCTTAGCAAAATGAATCTTTCCCAAGAATTATTAAAAAAGTTAGTATGTGATAGATGCCACTTGTACTTATCAGTAGGGCCAGTGACAACCAATACAAACAACAACTTCCTGTGTGGAAGATGTTCCAGTGGTGGAACACAAGTAAGAATTTATGAGCTGCTTGCAAAAAGCTTTGCTTTTCCTTGTCGCTACCAATCCTTCGGATGCTCAGAATTGATCAAGTGGGATTCCGTTACACTTCATGAACGAAATTGTGCCAAGAAGCCCCAGCTCTGTGCAGCTGTTCCTCCAGGCATTTGTTTATGGAGAGGTGCTCCTAAAGATGTTGCAGAACATTTCAAAGAAAATCATGCTGAAGATGTCACAGACAAGAATGTAATTGAAGTTAAGTTGCACGATAACCTTGAAGGATGTAAATTGATAGAAATGAAAAAGAGGCATTATATCTTCCATGTCTATTTTAACAGAGAACAAAAATTGCTGAAACTTAACTTTATGCAGCTTGGGTCTTTAAAACAGCAAATGTATCAACTCACATTGCACTCTCATGATTTCTCCAAGCATATTACGCTTGCTGCCGATTCTGTCCAAGCCTATGGTTCGATGGATCATAACAATATTAAGGATGAGAACATCGTCGATTTAAGTGTTTTAAAATTTTTGACAAATGACAAGCCCTCTATATTTTGTGAAATAACTCTGTTTCAGGAGAGGCGAGACAAAGTAAACTCGGAATTATTTAAATTACTGGAATGTCCTGTGTGTCATGAGTGCATGTGCTCCCCTATCTACCAATGTCGGACAGGACACAGTTTTTGCAGCACTTGCATTTCTAAACTGAATATTTGTCCACTATGTCATAAGGAACTAACAGAAACACGCAATTATGTGCTGGAAGATTTGGTTAATCAAGTTTCCCAACATTGTAAGAACAAAAATTTAGGATGCAACTTCAGTGGACCCCTGGAGGAGATTAAAGTTCACGAACAAACCTGCTATTTTTATTCATGCCCACTGCAAACATGTCAAAAGTGCGCTTGGAGTGGAAACTTGGAGAGTTTAATTGAACACTGCAAGAAAAGTCACGTTTATTTGGAGAGTGAAAATTATGGACTGGTGTGTAGTTTAACCGTTGACAAACAAGGTGTATTTAGGCTTATCTACTCGGATGGTTCTTTTTTTAAAATATGTCGCAGGTACACCAATGAGGAGTTTTCTGTGGTGATCCAGTTTGTTGGGCCGAGTGATCATGCAGCTAACTATTTCTACGAATTTAGTTTGGTGAAAAGTGATTGTGATCACTCTAACTTGTCCATACGAGATGTTTGCCAAACCTTAACAGACGATGAAAGTGCCTTTGATAACTGCCTAAAAATACCCTATTCGTTACTCGTATCATTTGTTAAAAATAATAAATTGAGCTGCAACATTAAAATAATTAAGAAGGAAGATGATCTCACCGCTGAAACGACTAATTCTTAGAATATAATTATCATAGAGCTAAAATTAATAAATCATTTAATATAATTTATACTATCATTGCTCTTATTGTTGTTCTAAAAACCAAGTGAATAATTTTTAGTCTGTATATACGTCTATACCTAAGATTTTTATTTGTTAATTTTACCTACTTTGCAAGTAGCTAATCTGTTGAACACATGTAGATTTTTATCAATTACCTGTCAATAAAAATTTATATTTTAGTAAGTATGAAAAAATAAAGAAGTTATGATATTCTCTGAAACTTGCTTGTGGAGTTTTAATATTATTAATTTTTTCATGGGATAGTTGACTTACCGTTCCCTTTGGCTTCCCCTTCTCTTAGAGTCTCTTACAAAAATGGGCACAACATGGAGTCGGTCTACCTCAATAGTGACACAGTCATTTGTTAACTATTACTGTATAGTTTACAAAAAAAATATTTTTGTAAAAGAATCTTTTTATTACTAAAATTTGTGATTGAACGTTCATTTATTAACAACATCTAAAACTGAAATTTAATGGTTGTATGCTTATATGCACCAATTGTTTAGGAAATTGTATATAATAATGCGATTTTATTTGCAACAGCTATAAGAAGGGTGATCAATGCATTCTACCAATCACAAGCCATGAAAAAAAGAAGTTGGTATTTATTTAAGGAAGCGTTAAACGTAACGTGCTGGATTTGAGTCGCAGATATAGTTTGCTTCCAGGATGTAAGAGCGCGCTATTAAAACCAGAAATTCCTATTACGTGCTGTGTCATTTTAACGCATAATTAATGGAATATAGTACTACTTTCTAACAAAGTGTGGTAAACTTGCAGCTAGCTAAAGATATATACATTTTCAACTTTTGATCTTACACCATTACTGTACAATACATTATCATGGCATCATAGGTGACGATAATGTATTTTAGGAAAAAATAAATCCCAAGTGCATATTTTAATACTACCACGGCTATTCTTGTGATTAACACTTATTAGTACAAATACCAACCTAAGAACTATGGCTAATACAAATCCAAAGGTAAAATAGCTCAGATCTTAATGCTATTGTGTGATGAATTGGGTTTTAGATGCAACTCGAGTACGACACTTCGGCTCCGTTACTCTGCAAAGTTCAAGTAAATTTAAGCGATGAAAAGCAGTGAATAAAAAGGTCTCAAGTGGAAAATGGTTTCATAAAACTGTACAATGGCTGTCTAAAGAAAAACAAGAGCAGGAAATGGTGGGATTAAAGCAATTTTAAGTAAAATAAAAGTGCATAAGTTAGAACCGGGAATAAGTAAAGCGTTCGATACACGTGGTCAGTCAGCAGTGATAAATATAATAACACACTCGAATACGCAGTTAAGGTTGATCGAAGGTGTTTTTCCAAAAGTGCAGGTAGTGCGGCTGGGCTGAGGGATAAGCAGACTGGATGCGACCCACAACTCTGACCAGAGGGCATAACCGGCAGGGAAGCAGCATAAGGATACGAGGGACAGATGGAACAAGGGAAATACATTTTTAATTCTAGTAATATATAATTTTGTAAAAAGGATAATACAGTACAGGGTAAAATAATAAAAATAGTAATTAGAGGCGGCTGAAGATTAATCAAGCTTTAGACCTATGACAGGTTGACTGGGGTCTAGCTTTTTGCATGATCAACAGCTAATTAAAGATGAGTGAAATGGAAAATATAGAGAGAACGTTCCAGCAAAAATATGGAAGTATGAAGCAAATGAACAGCAAAATGGATGTCATACTAGCAGAACTGCAGCAGCTTAAGAATGAAAATACCAAGCTAAAAGAGAAGGTCAAAACACAGGAGGAGAAAATAGAACAGCTACAGTGGGAGGTTAGGAAGAAAAACGTTGTAATAAGAAGAATAGAAGACAGAGAGGAAGAAAATAATAGAGAAACGGAAGATAAAATAAGTAAGCTAATGGAAAAGATAGTGGCCAATATCAACACAAGGGATGATATAAATGAAGTAAGACGAATTGGTAAATACAGAGAAAATAACGAAAAACCAATAATTATTGTCAAGAGAGCACGAGAACAAAGATTTTCCGAAATGCCAAAAAATTAAAAGGATGTGGATCAATTAGGATTATTCCAACGAGCTGCAAATCGATAGAAGATTGCTAGTACCGCAAATGAAGGATATAAGAAGCAAAGAATATAAAGCACAAATCACATATAATAAGCTGATAATACATAAGAAAGTACTCAGTAAAAGACATAGCAGAGGGAGAGAATTGGCGGAGAGAGGGGGATGGGAGAGAATTGGCGGTGAGAGGGGGATGGAAGAGAAAGAAGTAATTCAGAAAAGGACAGTAGATGAGAGGTCTCCGGAAGGGGACAGTTTTGAGGAAAAAATAAGGAAGATAACTCGAACCAGTAGAAAAAACGAATGCAGGAAGATAGAATAAGAGGAAACGATAAGGGAAATTGCAATGGACAGAGATATGACAACGGAGGTTTTTTTCTAAAACAAAGGAGCAGCAAAGAAGAATGGAAAATAGCGACATGGAACATAAGACGCATAGCAGGGAAAGAACTGGAACTAATGGAAAACGTAGAAAATTGAAAAATAGGAATTGTAGCGATAACTGCAACAAAGAAGAAAGGCAAAGGGCAACAGGTACTTAGTAATGGAGAAATGCTAATATATAGTGGGGTAGAAGAAAAGGAAAGAGCGAAAGCAGAAGTAGCGTGTCTAATACAAAAAAGAATGATAATAGAAGTACTAGAAGTGGGAAGGTGTACATGAACGAATAGTGTCTCTAGAAATATATAGGTAGAGTAACGACCTTCGGGCCGGATCGCGTTGGAACATTCCAGATCACTCCAGAAAGTGTAACGACCTTCAGGCCGGATCGCATCAGAACATTCCAGAACGACCTTGCGCGCGAACACGTCAGCGTCGCTGGATTAATCGAGCAAGGTCTGGACGTTTCTAGGAATGACTCATTTGTGATATATAAATACGTGTCAGCAGGAATAGAGAAATGAGTTCTCATCAAACTCGAAGGCGTAAGGCTGCCACATAAATAGACGCGTATAAAATAGCCACATAAATAATTGACGTTTAATCCAGTGTAAATAAATACAGTGTATAACGATATAAATCATTACTGTTAAGCCGTATATAAATAATTATTGATAAACGTATCGTTGTTAGAAATAGTGCCTGTAGTTCGTTAGTTTAAGTAATTTGTGTTCTGCCTTGTTGATTCGTGTGTTTGTAAATAATAATAATTAATAGTTGTAAGTAAATGTTTAATACAAGAAACGTTGTATAATTTTTAAATAGCACCAACAGTAAAAACGTAACAGGTAGAGCAAATGAAATAAAAATTATAGTAGTAGCCTATGGGCTTGATGAGAATGAGAGCAAAAAGAAAAAGGATAACTTCTGGGAGTCACTACAGGAAGTATGCGAAAACAAAAAACAAAAATAAATTCTGGAAGAGGGTCTCAACGCAAAAGTAGGGAGAGACAAAGATAAGTGGAAAGGGGTAATAGGGAAATATGGTGAAGACAAGCAAACCAATAATGGAACTAGCTTGCTAGAATTCTCTCTAGATAATAATCTGCTGATAACTAATACAATACTTCAACATAAAGAGATACATAAATATACGAGGGAAATGCAAAGCAGAGGAAGGAAGTCAATAATATACTATATTATAATTATACAGCAAAAAAACAGAAACGATATAAAGTAACCACTACTTGGTTGTAGCAAGAATAAGAGAGAACAAAAAGAAGATGGACGACAAAATAGACGATACGCAGAAAGTAGAAAAAGAATATGGTATAAGGACTGATGATATAAATGAAAGCTGAAACATATTTAAGGAATTATTATTAAGGTCAGCAAGGAAGGTGTGTGGATGCAGTAAAACCAGCAACTACATGAAAAGAACAGCTTGGTGGAGTAGAGATTCAGGAAGAAGCCAAAGAAAAGAAGAAATTATGGAAAAAATACTTAAGAACTCAAGACGAAACGGATTACCAAAGTTATAAAAGTTAAAAGACCATAGTAAAAAAAATAAGAAAAACAAAGAAAAAATCATAAGAGGATTTTGGGAAACAAACTGAATACAATACAAAGGAGAATCAAAAGATGTTCTATCGTTCTACCAGAATACATATTACAACAAATAAAATCAAAAGGGGCAGAAATACTAACACAATGACTGGACCCAAGAAAGCTCAACCCACCTACCAAACGGGCTAGTCTGGTACACAGATGGATCCCGAACAGCAGAGGGCACGGGTGCTGGAATACATGCGCAAGACCAAAAGAGGACATTAGTGTATCTCTTGGGACCAAAGCCACAGTTTTTCAAGCTGAAATATTTGCTATAATGCAATGCAAAACGTGGGTATTCCCAACAACGCATAAGCATACTTTCTGACAGTCAAGCGGCATTGAAAGCGCTTGAATTACCTCGTGTAAGCTCTGTGCTAACAAGAGAATGCTTAAGTCACCTGACACTCCTATCTGAAAAAAACACTGTTCAGCTCATTTGGGTGCCAGGGCACACAGGGATAGAGGGAAACGAAGCGGCAGACGCCCTCGCAAAAACTGGTGCATCTACCCCATTTTAGGCCCAGAACCTGTATTTGGTATACCCCAAACAAAGCATCCAAACAGCCATAGAAAAATAGACCGCTACTCAACATGCTTCTCACTGGGATGCCACACAGGGACAACCACTGGGGAAGGAAATAATTAGAACGCCTTCGCGCAGACTAACAACTGATGCCTCTATCTAGGACGAACTCAGATTAGACGGCTGGTAAGACTAGTCACAGGACACTGCCACCTGAGAAAACACCTACAAAAAATAGGTATATACAGAGTGGATATACTCTGTAGGTTATGTCAGGAAGAGGAGGAGACATCCTCACACATAATCTTCGACTGTCCAGCGTTATTCCGCAAAAGACAGCAACTCTTCAGGGGAACTCCACATGGAGCAGCTCTCACACACAAGCACCTCGAAAAAACAACATCCTACAACTTGTTGACGGTGCAGATCTATTTTAATAGGGTCAGGGGGGGGGGCACAAAAGACCACAGAGTCGAAGTGCAAAACTGGGCTCACTACTAACCCATCTAAATCCCTGCTTTTAATCAATCAATCAAGCTTTTAAAATAATTTAAAATAAGAACCGGCTAGTGTAATTTTACACTTTTAATTCAGAACAAATAAAAGATAGAACAGGGATAATAATTTAAAAACATCTTACATCACCAATATTACATTTTTCATTATTTTGCGACCTATGGCACAAGCTCCACCATCTAAAATGACAGAAGCTCTTTTTAGATAATTGTAGCATTCTTGCAAAGCCTTTTCGTCTGCATTTTTATATTTTGTCAAGTTTATTAGCAATTTTGTCTTGTAGGTTTCCAGTTAGGTTCATATTATTTATATTTACCATAGTATTCAGATATACTAAAATTTCTCCACCATGAGAGTTAGTGATTGTACTTGTAGAAGTACCAAGATGTAATACCGCATAACGAATATGTTTACAAATGGTATTATGTAAGAAATAATCAGAACAAGTGCCGCGAAATGAATGAACACACGTAGAGCCAAACTTAAAAGTTAATTCACAGTGGTATGCATGGTCCAGGTGCATGTTGGTATTTACACTGCATTCCTGTCGAAAACAGCTTGCCCAGAGCTTGTAATTCTCACTATAAATTGATTTTAAAATAGTTAGCAAATTGTGCAGTTTTAGCCATTCAAAAATAGGTCTAAACCGTTTTTCATATTAAATTTAAACTGGTTATATGATTGGGGGGCCGGACACATTGTCGAATATCCACAACGTCGAATTGATTTTAAAAGGTCCACAATGTCGAACGTGTACACAACGTCGAATATCATATGATGACCATATCGCCGAACGTGACCACAACGTCGAATGCTGATGAAGGACACTTTGCCGAAAGTGTCCACTTCGTCGAAAATCATTAAGCAGTACTTATTTGCGAACCCGATCTTACCCGATCAGAGTCTAGTTTGCGTGGAAAGTGTAAAATGTAAAGCTCTGATTAACAGGGGGTGGACACTTTGTCAAAACGTGACCACAACGTCGAATTCACGAGTGGTACACTTCGCCGAACTTGGTCACAACGCCGAATGCTAGAAAGGGCCACTTTGTCGAAACGTGACCACAACGTCGAATTCTCGAGCGGTACATATCGTCGAACTTGGCCACAACGCCGAATGCTAGAAAAGGCCACTTTGTTGAAACGTGACCACATCGTCAAATTCACGAGAGGTACACTTGGTCGAACTTGGCCACAACGCCGAATGCTAGAGAGGGCCATTTTGTCGAAACGTGACCACAACGTCGAATTCACGAGAGGTACACTTGGCCGAACTTGGCCACAACGCCGAATGCTAGAGAGGGCCATTTTGTCGAAACGTGACCACAACGTCGAATTCACGAGAGGTACACTTGGCCGAACTTGGCCACAACGCCGAATGCTAGAAAGGGCCACTTTGTTGAAACGTGACCACAACGTCGAATTCACGAGAGGTACACTTGGCCGAACTTGGCCACAACGCCGAATGCTAGAGAGGGCCATTTTGTCGAAACGTGACCACAACGTCGAATTCACGAGAGGTACACTTGGCCGAACTTGGCCACAACGCCGAATGCTAGAAAGGGCCACTTTGTTGAAACGTGACCACAACGTCGAATTCACGAGAGGTACACTTGGCCGAACTTGGCCACAACGCCGAATGCTAGAGAGGGCCATTTTGTCGAAACGTGACCACAACGTCGAATTCACGAGAGGTACACTTGGACGAACTTGGCCACAACGCCGAATGCTAGAGAGGGCCATTTTGTCGAAACGTGACCACAACGTCGAATTCACGAGAGGTACACTTGGCCGAACTTGGCCACAACGCCGAATGCTAGAGAGGGCCATTTTGTCGAAACGTGACCACAACGTCGAATTCACGAGAGGTACACTTGGCCGAACTTGGCCACAACGCCGAATGCTAGAGAGGGCCATTTTGTCGAAACGTGACCACAACGTCGAATTCACGAGAGGTACACTTGGCCGAACTTGGCCACAACGCCGAATGCTAGAGAGGGCCATTTTGTCGAAACGTGACCACAACGTCGAATTCACGAGAGGTACACTTGGCCGAACTTGGCCACAACGCCGAATGCTAGAAAGGGCCACTTTGTTGAAACGTGACCACAACGTCGAATTCACGAGAGGTACACTTGGTCGAACTTGGCCACAACGCCGAATGCTAGAGAGGGCCATTTTGTCGAAACGTGACCACAACGTCGAATTCACGAGAGGTACACTTGGCCGAACTTGGCCACAACGCCGAATGCTAGAGAGGGCCATTTTGTCGAAACGTGACCACAACGTCGAATTCACGAGAGGTACACTTGGCCGAACTTGGCCACAACGCCGAATGCTAGAAAGGGCCACTTTGTTGAAACGTGACCACAACGTCGAATTCACGAGAGGTACACTTGGCCGAACTTGGCCACAACGCCGAATGCTAGAGAGGGCCATTTTGTCGAAACGTGACCACAACTTCGAATTCACGAGAGGTACACTTGGCCGAACTTGGCCACAACGCCGAATGCTAGAAAGGGCCACTTTGTTGAAACGTGACCACAACGTCGAAATCACGAGAGGTACACTTGGCCGAACTTGGCCACAACGCCGAATGCTAGAGAGGGCCATTTTGTCGAAACGTGACCACAACGTCGAATTCACGAGAGGTACACTTGGCCGAACTTGGCCACAACGCCGAATGCTAGAGAGGGCCATTTTGTCGAAACGTGACCACAACGTCGAATTCACGAGAGGTACACTTGGCCGAACTTGGCCACAACGCCGAATGCTAGAGAGGGCCATTTTGTCGAAACGTGACCACAACGTCGAATTCACGAGAGGTACACTTGGCCGAACTTGGCCACAACGCCGAATGCTAGAGAGGGCCATTTTGTCGAAACGTGACCACAACGTCGAATTCACGAGAGGTACACTTGGCCGAACTTGGCCACAACGCCGAATGCTAGAAAGGGCCACTTTGTTGAAACGTGACCACAACGTCGAATTCACGAGAGGTACACTTGGCCGAACTTGGCCACAACGCCGAATGCTAGAGAGGGCCATTTTGTCGAAACGTGACCACAACGTCGAATTCACGAGAGGTACACTTGGCCGAACTTGGCCACAACGCCGAATGCTAGAGAGGGCCATTTTGTCGAAACGTGACCACAACGTCGAATTCACGAGAGGTACACTTGGCCGAACTTGGCCACAACGCCGAATGCTAGAAAGGGCCACTTTGTTGAAACGTGACCACAACGTCGAATTCACGAGAGGTACACTTGGTCGAACTTGGCCACAACGCCGAATGCTAGAGAGGGCCATTTTGTCGAAACGTGACCACAACGTCGAATTCACGAGAGGTACACTTGGCCGAACTTGGCCACAACGCCGAATGCTAGAAAGGGCCACTTTGTTGAAACGTGACCACAACGTCGAATTCACGAGAGGTACACTTGGCCGAACTTGGCCACAACGCCGAATGCTAGAGAGGGCCATTTTGTCGAAACGTGACCACAACGTCGAATTCACGAGAGGTACACTTGGCCGAACTTGGCCACAACGCCGAATGCTAGAAAGGGCCACTTTGTTGAAACGTGACTACAACGTCGAATTCACGAGAGGTACACTTGGCCGAACTTGGCCACAACGCCGAATGCTAGAGAGGGCCATTTTGTCGAAACGTGACCACAACGTCGAATTCACGAGAGGTACACTTGGCCGAACTTGGCCACCACGCCGAATGCTAGAGAGGGCCATTTTGTCGAAACGTGACCACAACGTCGAATTCACGAGAGGTACACTTGGCCGAACTTGGCCACAACGCCGAATGCTAGAGAGGGCCATTTTGTCGAAACGTGACCACAACGTCGAATTCACGAGAGGTACACTTGGCCGACCTTGGCCACAACGCCGAATGCTAGAGAGGGCCATTTTGTCGAAACGTGACCACAACGTCGAATTCACGAGAGGTACACTTGGCCGAACTTGGCCACAACGCCGAATGCTAGAAAGGGCCACTTTGTTGAAACGTGACCACAACGTCGAATTCACGAGAGGTACACTTGGCCGAACTTGGCCACAACGCCGAATGCTAGAGAGGGCCATTTTGTCGAAACGTGACCACAACGTCGAATTCACGAGAGGTACACTTGGCCGAACTTGGCCACAACGCCGAATGCTAGAGAGGGCCATTTTGTCGAAACGTGACCACAACGTCGAATTCACGAGAGGTACACTTGGCCGAACTTGGCCACAACGCCGAATGCTAGAAAGGGCCACTTTGTTGAAACGTGACCACAACGTCGAATTCACGAGAGGTACACTTGGTCGAACTTGGCCACAACGCCGAACGCTAGAGAGGGCCATTTTGTCGAAACGTGACCACAACGTCGAATTCACGAGAGGTACACTTGGCCGAACTTGGCCACAACGCCGAATGCTAGAAAGGGCCACTTTGTTGAAACGTGACCACAACGTCGAATTCACGAGAGGTACACTTGGCCGAACTTGGCCACAACGCCGAATGCTAGAGAGGGCCATTTTGTCGAAACGTGACCACAACGTCGAATTCACGAGAGGTACACTTGGCCGAACTTGGCCACAACGCCGAATGCTAGAAAGGGCCACTTTGTTGAAACGTGACCACAACGTCGAATTCACGAGAGGTACACTTGGCCGAACTTGGCCACAACGCCGAATGCTAGAGAGGGCCATTTTGTCGAAACGTGACCACAACGTCGAATTCACGAGAGGTACACTTGGCCGAACTTGGCCACAACGCCGAGTGCTAGAGAGGGCCATTTTGTCGAAACGTGACCACAACGTCGAATTCACGAGAGGTACACTTGGCCGAACTTGGCCACAACGCCGAATGCTAGAAAGGGCCACTTTGTTGAAACGTGACCACAACGTCGAATTCACGAGAGGTACACTTGGTCGAACTTGGCCACAACGCCGAATGCTAGAGAGGGCCATTTTGTCGAAACGTGACCACAACGTCGAATTCACGAGAGGTACACTTGGCCGAACTTGGCCACAACGCCGAATGCTAGAGAGGGCCATTTTGTCGAAACGTGACCACAACGTCGAATTCACGAGAGGTACACTTGGCCGAACTTGGCCACAACGCCGAATGCTAGAGAGGGCCATTTTGTCGAAACGTGACCACAACGTCGAATTCACGAGAGGTACACTTGGCCGAACTTGGCCACAACGCCGAATGCTAGAAAGGGCCACTTTGTTGAAACGTGACCACAACGTCGAATTCACGAGAGGTACACTTGGTCGAACTTGGCCACAACGCCGAATGCTAGAGAGGGCCATTTTGTCGAAACGTGACCACAACGTCGAATTCACGAGAGGTACACTTGGCCGAACTTGGCCACAACGCCGAATGCTAGAGAGGGCCATTTTGTCGAAACGTGACCACAACGTCGAATTCACGAGAGGTACACTTGGTCGAACTTGGCCACAACGCCGAATGCTAGAGAGGGCCATTTTGTCGAAACGTGACCACAACGTCGAATTCACGAGAGGTACACTTGGCCGAACTTGGCCACAACGCCGAATGCTAGAAAGGGCCACTTTGTTGAAACGTGACCACAACGTCGAATTCACGAGAGGTACACTTGGTCGAACTTGGCCACAACGCCGAATGCTAGAGAGGGCCATTTTGTCGAAACGTGACCACAACGTCGAATTCACGAGAGGTACACTTGGCCGAACTTGGCCACAACGCCGAATGCTAGAGAGGGCCATTTTGTCGAAACGTGACCACAACGTCGAATTCACGAGAGGTACACTTGGCCGAACTTGGCCACAACGCCGAATGCTAGAAAGGGCCACTTTGTTGAAACGTGACCACAACGTCGAATTCACGAGAGGTACACTTGGTCGAACTTGGCCACAACGCCGAATGCTAGAGAGGGCCATTTTGTCGAAACGTGACCACAACGTCGAATTCACGAGAGGTACACTTGGCCGAACTTGGCCACAACGCCGAATGCTAGAAAGGGCCACTTTGTTGAAACGTGACCACAACGTCGAATTCACGAGAGGTACACTTGGCCGAACTTGGCCACAACGCCGAATGCTAGAGAGGGCCATTTTGTCGAAACGTGACCACAACGTCGAATTCACGAGAGGTACACTTGGCCGAACTTGGCCACAACGCCGAATGCTAGAGAGGGCCATTTTGTCGAAACATGACCACAACGTCGAATTCACGAGAGGTACACTTGGCCGAACTTGGCCACAACGCCGAATGCTAGAAAGGGCCACTTTGTTGAAACGTGACCACAACGTCGAATTCACGAGAGGTACACTTGGCCGAACGTGGCCACAACGCCGAATGCTAGAGAGGGCCATTTTGTCGAAACGTGACCACAACGTCGAATTCACGAGAGGTACACTTGGCCGAACTTGGCCACAACGCCGAATGCTAGAGAGGGCCATTTTGTCGAAACATGACCACAACGTCGAATTCACGAGAGGTACACTTGGCCGAACTTGGCCACAACGCCGAATGCTAGAAAGGGCCACTTTGTTGAAACGTGACCACAACGTCGAATTCACGAGTGGTACACTTGGCCGAACTTGGCCACAACGCCGAATGCTAGAGAGGGCCATTTTGTCGAAACGTGGCCATAACGTCGAATTCACGAGAGGTACACTTGGCCGAACTTGGCCACAATTCCGAATGCTAGAGAGGACCACTTTGTCGAAACGTGACCACAATGTCGAATTCACGAGAAAGACACTTCGCCGAACGTGACCACAAAGCCCTATGCCCACCGGCAATGCCTCGCCATGTATTTTTCATTAATTAAAATAGACTTCAACTGTTTATACCATGAACAGTGTTCCACATACCGAAATTGGATGAAAGCCATCGTACACTTAAAAGTGTGTCTCTTACATAAAAATTCCGAATTCTACCAAAAATAAGTAGTTTGTTTGTGCTAGATAATAAAGCCTATTGACTAGATTATTACTGTTATATATTTTATTGATTATTGAACACTATAATAAACAAACGAATGAAATTGGTCAACTTTTCAGAAACGGCCAATCAAGATTGACTGCATTTGAAGACAACTAATGTCGCAGTGTTTTCAGGCAATCATTGTTGGTTTTCATAAATTCAATTTAGTGAGTAGCGTTTGACACACCTTTCGCCAAAATATCAAAGTGGAGTTTGCAAATCGGCGTCGTTCTAAAAATGAATAACAATCGCTTTGGAAGCTCCAGTATCGAATTAACAGTGAAAAACGTTAAAAAACGTCGTCGAACACAGTAAAATCGAAGTCATATTCATATTATAGAATAATCTTTCCAAATACCTACTGCTCAAACTAAAAATTTTTAAGAGTTTTTTTTACTTACATAGAAATTATTGCAAATTTCTCTCACCACCTGCTCAAATTTTTAACGCAGTTTTGGTTTAGAAAAATTTAAACGTAGTAATTTGCAAGTAAACGGAAAAATCTAAAGAAAATCACCTTCTGTGATATTACCTTTGACAATTCACCTCACGTATATTTCAATCAATGAGCAACTTTAAATACTATTAGATTCGTTGTCAATTGTACGTGATTATACTGGAATTTGCACTATACTTGGAGCAGCGAACAAATAGAGTGGTTTATGCAACCCAAATGACATGTTACAAAGCTGACTGGATCAGCAATTTAATAATAATTATCAGAGATGGCGGTCCTTATAATTAGACCTAATTTCAGCCGACATTAAATAATTTTTGAGGTTATGATACAAATAGAAACTTCAACCAATTTAAAAATCATGCCATTTGTGCACTTGTAATATGTAGGTAATAATGAGAGTTAGCTAGAACCAGGCCACATGCCAACATATTACAAGTGTACTAATGCCATGCTTTTCAAGTTGGTCGAAGTTTCTATTTGTATCATAATCTCAAAAAATTATTTAAAGTCAGCTGAAATTAGGTCTAATTATAAGGACCGCTATCTCTAATTTTTTAGTAATTATTATGTATAAAAATACTGATCCAGTCAGCTTTGCAATATGTCATTTGTGTTGCATAAACCTCTCTATTTGTTCGCTGCGCGAAGTATAGTGCTGATTTCTACTACAATTTTTCAAATAGTTGTCGTTTGTTGTTAAATATCCAGTGGCGTACTTATGAGGGGCGACATGGGTATTAGATCACCCGCAAAGGCTTAAGAAAGAACTACCTAAATAAAATTCGTCTTTTAAACAAAAGATCTGAAATTGCATTTTATTAAGGAATCATTGAATATCAACTATTTCATTTCTTATTATATAGGCCAGTCGACAAATACATTTTAGCGGGAATAATTCCGGACAAGCTGGAGTAAATTTTAATCTGTTCTGTTGGGACTCAGAAAATATATATTAATTTTGCACCCCTTGACAGGCCCGGATTTAACCGCTATGCTTAAAAAAAGGTCTAAATTTTTATATTTTTCCTAATATTAGTGAATATCTCGATTAGTATCAACTTTTGAGCAAAATACGTAGTTATCAAAATTAAAGAAGAGTAAATTCTCTACAAAAAGTGTTCTATACATTTTTGTCATATATTCTCTTGTTTCGAATTCATAGGCGTCGAAATATATTTTTTTTCGAGCATTTGCTTGTTACTTTCTTTTACGATAAAAGAAGTATTGGATTCACCCTAAAAATTCGAAATTGAGTTTTCAACAGATCTTCACGTTTTAAAGTGCCCTGAACCCAAAAAACATGTTTTTGTTCATTGCTCTGTCTGTGTGTCGGTCTGTCTGTGTGTCTGTTTGTAAACAGAATATCTCAAAACGAAAAGAGGTAGGACGTTTAAACTTCATATATAAGTTTTGTGTACTATCTAGATGCGACAGCAAGCTTTTGAAGAAAATCGCATAACCGGAAGTAGGTGTTTACTCTTGTGATTTTTCAGTTTTTTTGGATTTTTTTAAAAACGGCTCTAACGATTTTTTTCAAACTTTACAATTTTATTAAATTTATAATGTGTATTGATGTGAGCTAGGCAATTTTTCAGTCGAATACCTCTAAAATGGGTTTCCTTTGTTTTCTTTTCCAATTTTTTTATTAACTCCCATTTTAAATAGAACACCCACTATATTATTACATTCTTGAATTCAGCTTAAAATTTTAGAGAAAATTTGTCTCTTGAACTAACGCTCTATTTTGTATGGTTTCTGTACAAATTGCAATTTTTGAAATTTTTTAACAAATGCTTGAATGTATGTACCTATGTATGTATGTATAATCGATAACCTCGTTTTACCTTGCGGTGTAGAGGCTGGTGCTTTATGTGCTTGCATCTAGCGGTACAATGCTCAACTTGCCCCGGATTCGGGATAGAAAGTTGAAGATTAAAAATCAAATTTTGACTAATTATAAAATCACTATGAAAGGAAGTTGTGTGCGTGTATCACACCAGATTTTTTTTAATTATTATTGACGTTCCACTATTCCAACTTTGCTAACTTCAAGTTTCTTTTGAAGTTTACTGCTCATCAATTTTTTTACCCTTTTTGATGTTGGTGATTGTTCAATATCACTTTGACTTTCAACAATATCTGTCTCGTGTTCCAAATTTGCTTCATAATCTTGGGAATGTTCTATTGATTGTTCTAGATCGATATGCAAGTCTTCGTCGTCTACTTCGATCACGTCCACAGTATTCAAACAAGATTTTCCCTGACAGAAACCACATATTACTGAGCAATGAAAACCTGCTTTGCGACAAGATACATTACAACCTTTGGGGCATTTAAAGAAATTAGTTTCAGTAATTCTTGGGGAGCTGCGTCTTGTACAGTGGGAATGGGCATTAATCCATTCTTTGAATTTTTCCATCTCCACTCGAAAGGTGATTTTTCGTTTCCATACCATAGCTGAATTTGGTTGTAAGTACGAGTGCAAGCGAGCTGCGTCTTTGGTTGGTGGTAATGATGCTAGATTTGGTAAACTTCTGTTGTTAGATTGTACGAAACACTGGTATCTATACCTGTTCAATGATACACAGTGTGTTAATCCATACAGAAGAAGAAGAAATTGTTCTCCCACTTTATCTATTTCCTGTGGGGACGCGTTTGGGTCTTTGAAAATTTGCAGCCTTCTGTAAGTTTTTCTCTTTCTGTAGAAGTTTAACAAACTTCATTTTCCCCTGCCTGTATAGTGCGGAAACAGTATCGCAGCCACTAAATGCATGCAGAAATAAAGTGTTGTCCCTAATTGAATCATCCGGAATTACTCCCGCTAACAGCCATTTCAAAAGACTTATCGACTGGCCTATTAGCCAAAATTTGATTTTTAATCTTTAACTTTGTATCCCGAATCCGGGGCAAGTTGAGAATTGTACCGCCAGATGCAAGCCCATAGAGCAGCAGCTTCTACACCGCAAGTATTATACATATATACAAACATACAAGTATTTGTCAAAAATTTTCAAAAATTGCAATTTGTACAGAAACCGTACACAATAGAGCGTTAGTTCAAGAGACGAATTTTCTCTAAAATTTTAAGCTGAATTCAAGAATGTAATAATATAGTGGGTGTTTTATTTAAAATAAAAGTTAATAAAAAAAATTGGAAAAGAAAGCAAAAGAAACCCATTTTAAAGGTATTCGACTAAAAAATTGCCTAGCTCACATCAATACACATTAAAACTTTAATAAAATTGTAAAGTTTGAAAAAATCGTTAAAGCCGTTTTTGAAAAAATCCAAAAAAACTGAAAAATCACAGGAGTAAACATCTACTTCCGGTTATGCGATTTTCTTCAAAAGCTTGCTGTCGCATCTAGATAGTACACAAAACTTATATATGAAGTTTCAACGTCATACCTCTTTTCGTTTTGAGATATTCTGTTCACAAACAGACACACAGACAGACCGACACACAGACAGAGCAATGAACAAAAACATGTTTTTTGGGTTCAGGGGACTTTAAAACGTGAAGATCTGTTGAAAACTCAATTTCGAATTTTTGGGGTGAATCCAATACTTCTTTTATCGTAAAAGACAGTAACAAGCAAATGCTCGAAAAAAAATATATTTCGACGCCTATGAATTCGAAACAAGCGAACGTATGACAAAAATGTATAGAACATTTTTTGTAGAGAATTTACTCTTCTTTAATTTTGACAACTACGCATTTTGCTCAAAAGTTGATACTAATCGAGATATTCACTAATATTAAGAAAAATATAAAAATTTAGCCCTTTTTTTAAGCATAGCGGTTAAATCCGGGCCTGTCAAGGGGTGCAAAGTTAATATATATTTTCTGAGTCCCAACAGAACAGATTAAAATTTATTCCAGCTTGTCCGGAATTACTCCCGCTAACAGCCATTTTAAAAGACTTATCGACTGGCCTAATAATGGAATCAGTTTAAAAATTAAATTACTTAGAAGTTAGCAAAAGCATTTGAATGAAATGGCGCGACGCAAAAGACGTACAGCGACGTCACTCGGCTGTTAGTTTACGAGCTAGAGGGACAGACTATGCTACTAAAATAGTGTAACGCTAACTTGCAGTTAAAAATATATATTATTGTATGACTTAAATTGTATAAATTTTGCTTATGTGTTGTATCAATGTATTTCATAAAAGTAGAACTAGCCGGCAATTAGTTACTGTTTTGTGGCCGGCAGTACGGCTGAGTGGTGATGCATCTCTCACGGCACTTGCAAAAGTTAAGCACCAGTCTGCTCGGTCAGGACTTGGATGGGTGACCAGCTGGAGAGCGGGCGTAGTGTTCTAGCCAGACAGGCTCCACTACCTCAAGCACCTCTGCCGAATTTAAAAATGCACACACCCTCAGCGGCTCGGTGCGTCCGGCACCCCGACACTGTAACGGTATAAGGGGTTACAGATTATGTATGTATGTATGTAAAAGTAGAACTATAATTAATAAATGTGCAACTACACAATACATACATACTCGTACATACATAATCTGTAACCCCTTATACCGTTACAGTGTCGGGGTGCCGGGCGCACCAAGCCGCTGAGGGTGTGTGCATTTTAAATTCGGCGGAGGTACTTGGGGTAGTGGAGCCTGTCTGGCTAGAACACTACGCCCGCTCTCCAGCTGGTCACCCATCCAAGTTCTGACCGAGCAGACTGGTGCTTAACTTTTGCAAGTGCCGTGAGAGATGCATCACCACTCAGCCGTACTGCCGGCCTAACTATATACAATAACAAAGTATTAACTAGGCATTTTTGACAAACTTATTTTTTTTCGATCTCCAAATGTCATCGTTTGCTTTACTCTATCTTATATAGGTACTCTAACAGCCGTATTCATAGTCGTTCGCCAGCGGTTCGCCGGCGAGTCGCCAGAGATTCGTTATGAATAGTATGTTGGCGGCACTGTACGTCTATGTCAAATTCGAGGTTAGCAGGTTAGATTTTGTGTCAGTTTTGACAGAAATTGACACAAAATCTAACCTGCTAACCTCGAATTTGACATAGACGTACAGTGCCGCCAACATACTATAATAATAATAATAATAATAATAAATCGCCTTTATTGATAATGATAAAAACAAACACATATTATTTTGTTTGCGCGAGGCGAGATTCAGCACAGCTACCAAATATAGCTGGGCCGTTCTTCCACCTAACCCCGCAGAAGAAAAAAAAACTTAAACCTAAGCCCTATGTACCGCACATGAGACCATATGTAAAAAAAACGTAGATTTAAATTAAAATAAAACATTCTAAGTTGAGGGAACAAATATACACACAACATTAGATACTACGAGATAGCACGCAACGTACAATTTAAAAGTAATTTCTTAAGCTGGCACCGAAACCTGGCTGGTGTTAAAGTTTTAATATCCAGGGGCAAAGCATTGTAAATTTTTGCAATCGAATAAGAGAAGCACCGTTTAGCTTGCTCACTGGACAACAATGGTATACTCAATCTACCCCTGAACCTTAAATTTAAGTTATGTACATCAGTACGATATGTAATTGTATTGTAGAGATAAGGTGGACATTCAGAGATTATAACTTTGTGACAGAGACAAGCGGAGTGCAAAAAACGCCTGCTACTCATATCAAGCCAACTCACTTCCTTTAGTTTATGTGATATTCTTTCGTACTGTCTTATCCCAAATATTAGCCGTAAACAAGAATTTTGCAGCTTTTGAATTCTGGATTTATCTTGATAATCTAAGCAAGGACCATAAACTGTATCACAGAAATCGAATTTAGACAAAACTAGGCTATTGCACAGCATAACTTTAATTTGTTTATTTAGAACATGTCGGTTTTGAAAAATAAGCCGAAGGTTACAGTATGCACTCTGCAAGCACCTAGACACATGCTGTTTAAAACGCAGGCCGCTGTCAAGTGTTAAACCCAGATTTTTAGCAGAATCAACTAATGGGAGAGTTTTATTTTGTATCCTAATATTTACTAAATTTGAAAGTTTTTGTCTGTCATTTTTTTTGCCAAATATTAAAACAGCTGATTTATTTGGATTTAATTGTAAGGCATGTTGCTCAGAAATGTTTGCCAGGTTCTCAAGATCTAAATTTATAGCTTCACACGACTCTATAATTTCGTCGGGTTTGAAAGATTTATAAATTTGCGAGTCGTCTGCATAAAAGTGGGATGTACTCGATTGCAAAACTGATGGGAATAACGAAGTATAAATTGTGAAAAAAAGTGGTCCCAGAATAGACCCCTGCGGTACTCCAGAAGAAATTTTACAAAATTTGGATTGCTTATCATTAAGACTAACAGCCTGACAGCGGTCTGAGAGATAAGCTGCTAACAAAGTAATAGCCTGTTTACTTAAGCCAATATAATGAAAAATTGAAAGTAATACATCATGGTTGATAGTGTCAAAAGCCTTAGAATAATCAAGCAGAACAAGCACTGTTAGCTTACCTTCATCAGTAGCTAGAATTATATCGTTAGTAATTTTTAGTAATGCCGTACTGCAACTGTATCCTTTCCGAAAACCTGACTGTACATCAGGCAATACCTTAAACCGCTCAATATGTTGTCGTAGTTGTCGCTCCATTATTTTTTCTACAACTTTTGACAAAACGGGAAGAATACTTATTGGCCTTAATTCTTTAAATTCAGTTGGTGATGTGACTTTGGGTAAAGGTTTGACAAGAGCTTGTTTCCAACACTTGGGAAATACGGAATTAGTTAGACAATAATTCATTAAATGGGTAACTATTGGAAGCAAAAACGGAATACAAAATTTAATAATGGAAATACTCAAACCATCCACTCCAATAGCGTTAGTCTTGATTGATGAAATTATTTTCAACACCTCAATTTCGTCCGTAGGCATAAAGTTGAAGACATCTGAGATATGTGATTTTGTTTTATTTAAATAAAAATCTATTACCTGACCATCAATGTTTACCTTAGGTATGCTATTAATAAAAAAATTATTTAGTTGGCCGCAGTCGGATAGCTGAGGAGGAAATTCGCGTTTATGCTGTTTATTAGAAATATTCAGATTTTTAAAGTCACTCCAGAGTGAAGCAGAATCAGCTCTAAATTTGCAATTATAATATGCTTTCTTTTCCCGTTTTATTGCGCTATTCGTATGATTTCTAAGTTGTTTGTAATATTTCCAGTGTTCCGGGTTCTTACTTTTCTTGAATCGACTGAAAGCCTTATCACGTGTACTTATAATATTTTTAATATTATTTGTTAACCAAGGAGCGTGAGGTTTGGTAACTCTGGAAGAAATAATTGGTGCATGGATATTAAGAAGCGTATTTAGGCTGTCAACAAAAAACTTAACTTTACCATCTATATTATTAATGCTATAAACGTTGTTCCACGGTATTGAGCGTAAATCGGCATCGAATTGAGAATAATCGAAATTTTTAAAATCTCTATATGTTCGTATAACTGATACAGGAACCACATGAGGCACATTTATTGAACAATATATTAAGTGGTGATCAGATATTTCGTGCATATTTAAGACGCCAATGTTGGAAACAAGCTTCCTGTTTGAAACGATTATTAAGTCAATTAGAGAAAACGATGATTGTGTAATACGGGTAGGTTCGCTAATTACCTGCTTTAAACCAAGGCTCTCGAGAAAATCAACCATATGCAAAGTAGAACAGCTTTCCGTATCTGCCATGTCGATATTGACGTCACCAAAGAAAAATGTTTCTTTATTCGCCGATAACATCATTGATAATGTAGTTTCCAAAGTGTTTACAAATTCCATATAAAATCTTCTGTGCGGGTTGTACACAACTCCAAATGCATATTTACATTTTTGAAATGTCATTTGTATCCAAAGTTGTTCAATATCAGAACTACTCTCTAAAATGGAAAAAGAAAAGGGTGACTTAATATAAAAAGCAACACCGCCTCCACGTGTCACTCTATCTCTACGCACAACGTTATAACCATCAATACATATCGCACTGTTCGAAATATCTGCGGTCAACCAAGTTTCGGTACAAGCGACCAAATCGTATTGACAAGACAACACCTGCTGCTTAAAGTTATCGAAATTATTTAAGATAGAACGTACGTTTAGGTGGGCGCATTTTAAAGTATTTAACATTAGCAGCTACTGCAGCTGTCTACATTAGTATCTTCATTGTGGTGCCATTCCCAAAGATACAAAATTAATTAATGAAATAAAATAAAATAATGCCACATTACAAACAAAAAACAAGAAATTTACTAAAATTTTGCTTTTTTACAAAACCAAATAATTATCTATCTAACAGAATAAAAAGTTGAACAATATTATTAATTATTATTTACAAAAAACAAAAACAATAGACCAGATATAAACTATTTGGAGAATTTTACACGCCAAATATTTAACATTTAATTCATTAATATGCGTAACCGGGCCAAATTAAATACTATTTTTATTTTAAAAGACAGGTAGAAAAATAAATGCAGTTCCAACGAAAATGTTATCGCCAAATGTAAATTCTACATGCCAAAGTCAAAAAACAGCAAATATTTGCTGCACTCCGATAGAAGGCACTGGGTAATCTTATATGTATATTAAATGCCAATTTTTGACAAACAAAATAGAAATATGCAGCATTACGCCCTTCACAAACAAAAAAAAAGTAATCAATTTATCTGCATAACAACAGATGAAATTATTCACACTTTCAAAACAGAAATTAGAGTTTCGAGGAAATTAAACTAAAATGTGGGCATAAAGATAAAGCCGCACCAGCATGCTATTCAAGATTGTGTAAATCGCCAATTGAACTTATAGGTTTTATGACAGTATTTACACTAACGAGCACTCTACCATCTCGGGTCCAGGCTTTATCTCGTCCAACTCGTTTTTGTGCTTCAATCAGTAGTTCCAAACGCTCCTTTGAAAGATCTTCTCTGATTATTATGCCAGTATTTCTTAGCAGTTTCTTTTTTGAAAACACTAACTGTCGGTATTTATAACTGGTGAAACTCACTATAATGGCTCGTTTTTTTTGCAGCGTTCGGTACTCCCACACGATGTACGCGATTAAAGTAGCAATTGTTAATGTCAACATCGAGCTTTGTTTTAAACAGTTCTTTAACCAATTCCTCACAATTTTCGTTAGTTTCTTCTTTGAGTCCGAAAACGCGCACAGAATTTCTACGTGTATACTGTTCTAAATTAATACAAGATTTTTTCAGCATGTCGTTTTCAGATTTGAGCACATTAATTTCCTTCTCCAATGAATCAATTTTGTCACCTTGGACCTTGAATTTCTCATTTAATTTTTCTATCACTGTGTCTGATACAGCCGCAGCAATTGTACTTAAGAAATTCTTATCACTGCACAGCGCGGCGGTAGTGTCGGATATAATCCTGTTGATATCTTCAAGCTGGTCCCGTGTAAATGGCATCTTTTATTGTTATAAATGTACTAAGCGGCACCACAAGAAAACACGTCTACACTGCAGCGCGGCTCATGTGCGAATTCATAACGAATCTCCGGCGACTCGCCGGCGAACCGCTGGCGAACGACTATGAATACGGCTGTAACTGTGGCTATACAACGGCACTGGCTTCATTTCAGTATTTTAAACGGCATAAGCGCAGGTGAGCATTCCGGTAATATTGACTCACCCTGTATGTTGGAAACCTGCAACTTTCTTACCATTAAAGATAAGTCCTTCAGCATGGTTGTTAGCACGTTTACTTTAGTATGCAATCGCCTGTGAGTGGGTCAATTGTATTTCTATCTACCTTTAACTACCTACCGTACCGCCGCGCCTGCGAGGCAGGTGTATTTATGTAATCTGGGCAACATTTTTCGAATCCAAATTCCAGAAAAATATTACTATATTTTTAACTATTTTGCATACGAATTCAAATACCAGGAGTATGGCAGGTTTTAAGTTTTAAATGAGATTAGAGAAATGAAAAATGCGAGTATATTCAGAAAATTAATTTTTGTATAAAATAAGTGGTCTACATTTATTAGTTTTTTCAATATTTAAAGTGAGTAAGTTATGCTATTTCACAATTTCAACAATTTCTTTATTAAAAAGTCATGGTATACACTGTCAAAGGTTTCTATACTGTATAACTTGTGAACATTTTTGAAATTAGATAGTATAAAGCATCTTCAGTAAATTAACTTTTTTGAGCCAAATTGTGTAGATGCAACTACTTTAGTGTGTTGAGTCACTTTTTAATTACTTTTTCTATTATTTTAGCTAGAGATGGTAGCAACAATATCGGCCTATAATTTTCCCCAACATTCTTCCAATATTGGTACCTACTTTATTGATTTTAAGTTTTCGTTAGTCAAGTTTTCTATTTCTGATGATGTGGTGTTTATGAAATCACTTATTTCTTCATTAGTTACTGGGGATAAAAATATGATCGAATTGTCTAGGTGAAAATTTTCATAATTAATGTATTAATTGTTTAATTTATTTTTTACCCTTACATCAGCAATATCTTTACCTACCCCACTGAAATATCCATTGAATTGATCAGCGACTTCCTTTCTTTTCTGGAATTATGTGCCATTTTTTGATACATATTTGTTTTATGGTAGATTTACAAGTAGGGATGTTCGATACACCGAAAAGTACCGGTACAATCGTATCGTATCGTATCTATTTAAAAGTATTGGTTCGGGGCAGTATCGTATACAAAAGTACCGCTACATGAAATACCGGTACACATAATAGTAGCAGTAACAATAAAAAATCTGGTGTGATACACTCACACAACTTTCTTTTACAGTGATCTTATAATTAACCAAAAATTTGGTTTTTAATATTCAAGCATTTCTCAAAAACTTTCAAAAATTCAAAATTCTACAAAAATGATATAAAATAGAGCGTTGGTTCAAGAGACAAATTTTCTCTAAAATTTTAAGCTGAATTCAAAAATGTAATAATATACCGGGTGTTCTATTTAAAATAGGAGTTAATAAAAAAAATAGAAAGGGAAACAAAAGAAACCCATTTTAAAAGTATGCAACTGGAAAATTACCTATCTCACATCAATACACATTAGAAATGTAATAAAAATGTAACGTTTGAAAAAAATCGTTGTAGCCGTTTTTGAAAAAATCGAAAAAAATGAAAGTCACAAGAGTAAACACCTTCTGGTTATGCGATTTTCTTCAAAAGCTTACTGTCGTATCTACATAGTACAAAAAACGTATATATGAAGTTTTAACCCCATACCTCTTTTCGTTTTTGAGATATTCTGTTCACAGACAGACAGACACACAGACCAATGCACAAAAATATGTTTTTTGGGTTCAGGGGACTCTAAAACGTGAAGATCTGTTGAAAACTCAATTTAGAATTTTTGGGGTGAATCCAATACTTCCTTTATTGTAAAAGGAAGTAAAAATCAACAAAAAATAATTACAAAATCAGTATTAGAAATACATCTATTAAATAGTACAAGCAATCCAGTGAGACAAATGTCTCATTTAAAAAAACAAAAAAGACCGTTTTTCAAATAGAACGCGTATTAAATAAAAACTGTACCCAGACCTGGAAGGTGTCAAAATGGTTGCCTAACCGATCGACGTTTTAAGGCGCAGAGGGTCGCAGCTCCGTTTGGCTGCTGAAACATTTTTATTTAATACGCGTTCTATTTAAAAAACGGTCTTTTTTGTGATTTCTTGAAAACCGGAAGCCTCACGTGACTGAAATTCGGTTCCTGACCTGACATGACCATTCCAAACATATAACTTTCATAACTTTTTTCTCTATGTCTTACGGTTTGGCTGCTGAAACAGCGTCCCGGACGGACGGACGGACGGACAAGTCTATTAGATAAAGGATACTAACTTTTATAAACGCTTGAAAACTTAAAAAGTAACATGAAAATAAAAGCTGAAACGCATTCATATTTTCCAAGAAAGTTGAGTTTCAATAACGTATACAAACACTACAATTGTATAAAGCAGCATGTTATAAATATTTAAGCTGAATAATGAAGTTTTTATTGGATATTTAATCATTACCTATCGTAGAATTTGTTGGGCTACATGAGAGCTCCAGTCCGCCGGAATTAGCCATTCTCCTTAGAATTTATCAATTACGATTTTGCTGTACCAGCTGAAACCCAAAGTGTAGTTGTATACATGTTAAAGGAAATTTTGGTTCGACAAAATAATTTTGTTTTTATTTTTATTCTCGAGTTTGTAAAAGCTGAAAATTACTTATTGACAGTTATAGACGTTCGACCATCTCGTCCTTACTTTCATAGAACACGAATTATAAATATCAAACACCTCATTGAGATTGTTTCATTAATTTTTGTTAAAAATTTAAAAAAATTAATGGTCAAAGGATGAGTTATTTGAACCCCCAAAAAGAATGGGACACCTATTGGTCATATATTCCTTAGGTTATAATAAACCGATTAAACCTAATACTAATACATTAGTACGCAGTTCCTTCAGTAAGAAGGTGTAAGGACTTGGAAGTTAAATTTTTTATTTTTAAATTAATTTCCGCAAATGTACAGATATCGATTTCAATTTTGGTGCAGATGCTTACTACTATGTAATGCACTAATGGAATAATTTTCATAAACTAGACTTGACTAAGAGGCACTTTACCTATTTCTGAAAACCTGTTTTAGCTCTAACTTTGTTATCTGTAGCATTTTTTTAAAATTTTAGGTTATTATCTGAAAGGGAATTAAAACGCGTAAAAATATAGTGCTCTTAGTTCATAAGCGTAAAAGGAACCATTTGCCTTAAAATGCTTATCAAAGGTTTTTGGATGTCAATCTTACAGATTACAAAGGTTTTCAGAAATAGATAAAGTGCCTCTTATAGTCAAGTCTAGTTTATGAAAATTATTCCATTAGTGCATTACATAGTAGTAAGCATCTGCACCAAAATTCAAATCGATATCCTTACATTTGTGGAAATTAACATAAAAATAAAAAATAAAAAATTGAACTTCAAGGCCTTATAAATTCTTACTGGAGGGACTTTGTAGTAAGGTATATTAGGTTTAATCGGTTTATTATAACCTAAGGAATCTTTGACCAATCGGTGTCGCATTCTTTTTGGGGCACCCTGTATATTGTAGTAATTTTTATAAGTTTATCGTATTTCACATGGTAACGTACTACATTCAAAATCGTTGAGTAACGTGGTATTTTTCACCATAGCAACCATTACAGCATAGCAACGGCGCATCGTTTTACGTTTGGCAACACTCAAGTGTAGTTTATACGGTTAATACTTGAAGTTATCAAATTAGGTTTTGCGTAAGTTTTGACACAGACTGACGCAAAACTTAACCTGCTAACCTCAAATTTGACAAAGACTTACAGTGCCACCAACATTACACTTCAGAGCGATGTTCGAGAACCACGCCTGATCACACTGGTGCGTCGGACATCCTTGCTTTCATTGTGAGAATGTAGTTCAGTCAAATGGAAGAAAATAGGGGAAAGTTTTGGTGAAGTTTTGATATTTGGTTCCTATATGTTTTTGGGGTCGCTGTACACGAATATCAGGTTTTCCAACCAAAATTTTGACCGGAAACGTGTTTTTTTAAGCAAAAACGGTATAAAAGACGGTTTTTCTAAAGTTTTTCTATAATTACCCGAAAGCTATCCATTTTTCGTAAATGTTGAACCTATATGAAGTGAAAGAAGATAAAATTTCCTACATTTTATGTACTTGAGGTTTTTCTCTCCGACCAATTGTTCAGCCGCGACAGCGCCGCGAAGTTATAGTCCAGTCAAATGGTAGAAAATAAGGAAAAGCTTTGGTGGAGTTTTGATATTTGGTTTCTATATGTTTTTTGAGTCACGAATATCAGGTTTTCCAACAAAAATTTTGACCGGAAACACGTTTTTTTTAACAAAAAACGGGGTAAAAACCGTTTTTTTTAGTTTTTCTAAAATTACTCGAAAATTAGCCAATTTTGTAACTGTTTTGTAACATGAAATGAAAGAGGATACAACCACGAAGTTAGGTGTTAAAAGCAAAAAAAGGGAATCATCCCAGTTTATTTCATAGTAACTCGAAGACTATCCATTTTTCGTAAATCAAAATGGTATATGAAATGAATCTTTATAAATGAAATGTTGGCAAACCTGATATTCGCGTAAGCGACCCAAAAAACATATAGGAACCAAATATAAAAACTCCAAAACTTTCCCCTATTTTCCACTATGTGACTGGACTATAATTTCCCAGTTACATTTTTTGAAAGTTGATATAGGTAAAATAGGTATATACAAATTGTCAAAAAGTTGTAACTCCCAAAGCGAGGCTTTCTGTAACTTGAAGGTGGGTATCTATGTTATAAAGTAAGAACAACTAAAAATATTGAACTCTAATTAATTATATTTATTGGTTAAAGAGTAAAGTCAACACACATAAGTATTACATATTTTAACATTTTGTGTTTGAAAAGTAACTATGCAGCTAAATTGTTCAATCAAAATAATTTTTACGCGCGTTTCGCAAGCATTTAAAAGCTAACTTCTTCAGACGTTTACATTAAGTTTTTAAACAATTAATTATTTGGTGAACTAAAAATAGGAGAATGAGGTTAGATTTTACATATAAACAATATATAGTTTTATTCTTACCATTGTATAAATTGATTTAATTGGGGAGAAATTAACGCTCTCTTTTTTACTTTTTGAATAAATCATTGATGAAGTTTACAGTTTATATTTAAAAATGCTATTAGTATAAATGTTAAACAATGTGGAAAATAAACTGTCAAATGACCGTTTCTGACAAGTTGACCAATTTCATTAGTTTGTTTATTATAGTGTTGAATAATCAATAAAATATATAACAGTAATAATCTAGTCAATAGCTTTATTATCTAGCACAAACAAATTACTTATTTTTGGTAGAATTCGGAATTTTTATGTAAGAAACACACTTTTAAGTGTACGATGGCTTTCATCCAATTACGGTATAAATACATGGCGAGGCATTGCCGGTGGGCATTCGGCTTTGTAGTCACGTTCGATGAAGTGTCCTTCTCGTGAATTCGACGTTGTGGTCACGTTTCGACAAAGTGTCCCTTTCTAGCATTCGGCATTGTGGCTAAGTTCGGCGAAGTGTACCTCCCGTGAATTCGACATTGTGGTCACGTTTCGACAAAGTGGCCCTTTCTAGCATTCGGCGTTGTGGCCAAGTTCGACGATATGTACCGCTCGAGAATTCGACGTTGTGGTCACGTTTCGACAAAGTGGCCCTTTCTAGCATTCGGCGTTGTGACCAAGTTCGGCGAAGTGTACCTCTCGTGAATTCGACGTTGTGGTCACGTTTCGACAAAGTGTCCACCCCTGTTAATCAGAGCTTTACATTTTACACTTTCCACGCAAACTAGACTCTGATCGGGTAAGATCGGGTTCGCAAATACTGGTTAATGATTTTCGACGAAGTGGACACTTTCGGCAAAGTGTCCTTCATCAGCATTCGACGTTGTGGTCACGTTCGGCGATATGGTCATCATATGGTATTCGACGTTGTGTACATGTTCGACATTGTGGACCTTTCAAAATCGATTCGACGTTGTGTACATTCGACAATGTGTCATAGACCCTATGATTGCAATTATGCATATATTTCAATATATTATATACCTATTTTTTCTTATTAGAGTCGGATATTGCCTTCCAGACAACTGCTCTAAAATACCTGGTAAAACTGCTGCACCAAAACAAGGGGAGATGGTTGGCGGAACGGAGCCTAGGAAATTATCCCCTAAGAGAGCAAACGAAGCCCGTGACGGTAATGACGAGGCAAAACGGTAAACCGAAAAATTCGTCATAATTATGCTTGTTATTGAGATTTCCGAGAGTTAGATTGGTTCTACGAGCGTGAGCGGACGTGAATTCTAAGTGCCGCGAAAAATCACTTGAGTGCGAGCCATATCCCAACCAAATTTACAGAAGTGAAACACTAAGTGGTTAAGATCAAAGAATAGTTTATTTATTTATAATAAAAATAGTAAAAAATTAAGTGAGTGTAGCAGAAGTGCGGGCAAGCTAAAACTTAGCGCACGAGAGCGTGAGAAACGAAGCAAGGCCAAGCGACGGTCGTGACGATAGCGGCTATCGGAGGTCGAGCGGCGAATAAGAACTCAAATAAACAAAAACAAAACATCAAATGAGTCAAGGTAACAAAAGAGATAGGGCATCAAATAGTAGTAAAAAGGAAGCCTTCAAAAGAAGTAGGAAAATAATTAGGTTGCCTATAAAGGAAGTAAAGGTCAAGGAAACTAAAAGCGATAAAATGGAAGACCTAAAGAAAATACAGGGTATGACGGAAACAATGATGGAAAAAATAAGGAAAAATACAGATGGAAATAGAAAGCTGACGGAGGAAATGAAAATCAGAGAAAAAGAGTGGAGCAGTGAGAAAAACCAGCTAAAATGAAGAGTAGAAAAACTGGAATACAAGTTGGAAATGATGGGAAAATACAAAAGAGATGCAACATATTACAAATGGAAAACTGGACCAGGAAACAACAGATAATGAGTAACAAATATAAGTTAAAGGAAACAAAAATTTATATTGCTAACGATATGACTTGGAGGGAGAGGAATGTATAGAGAGAAATCAGAAAAACTGCGAAGGAAGAACGGAAATGGGAAATACAGTGAAAGTGGGGTATAGAAAGATAGTCATAGGAGAAGACGAATACACTTGGAACGAAGAGGAAGAAGGAGTAGTGAAACAGCAAAAAAAAAACTAAAAGAGTAGTGAAACAGCAAAAAACTAACAAGACAAACAGACCAAACCACAAAGAAGACGAAAATAGTAAAGGACATGGACGACGATAATGGAAAAAGGAAAGAAAATCAAGTAAGATACGGAGAGGTGAATATAACACAGGAAAAGAACAAAGAAAAAGGCAAATATACAAGCGAGCAAAAGAAAACTAAGAAAAGTGTACTAAAAATGGGCATATGGAACGTGAAGGGTATAACAGGAAAAGAAACGGAGTTAGTAGAAGAGATGGAAAAGCAGCAATTAGGATATTTAGGTATAACGGAAACGAAAAAGAAGAGCCAGGGTTTAATCAGAATAGCGTAGAGTAACTCCGATATTTGTACCATTTCCATTTTTCGCCTTCCTATTTTATAATTCTTCGTTACCTTTTTACATTCCTTGACTACATCGTCCATAATTAGTGTGAATAATAACGGACTTAGCACACATCCTTGTCTTAAACCTCTTGTTGTTAGAAATTCCGTTGATTCCTCATTTCTGGTTCTTACTATATTTGTTGGTTTGTTGTACAAACTCTTGACCATGTCTATTTCTGTTGTATTTATACCTCTATTCTCTAACGTCTTCCGTATGTTGTTTCTTCTAATCCTGTCGAAGGCCTTACATAAGTCTATAAAACACATATGTGCCTCCCTTCCTTATTTATTGCTTTCTCTGCAGTTTGTCTGAGTATAAATATGTTGTCTTGCACCCCTCTTCCTTTTCTAAATCCACACCGACTATCGTATCTTCTAACTTATTTTTGAGTCGTGTTTACCACGTTCTGGCCCATACTTTGCTTACTATGCTTAATAACGTAATACCTCTATAATTTTTGCATTTCCTACTATCGCCCTTTTTGTGCAGAGGTACTATTATCCCCGTTTGGCATTCTGTTCGTGCTTTTTTCGATTTGACTATGTCATTCATTTAAGTTAAGATTTTTTGTTTTCCTACTTCTCCTATATACTTATCATTTCCGGTGAGATCTTATCTTTTCCGGCTGCTTTCCCTAATTTTATCTTTTTTATTGCCTCTTCCAGTTCCATCTCTGATATCAACTCTGTATTTATACCTTCATTTGTCTTCATTCCATTTTGTTCGACTTCGTTATCAAT
>CALNHX010010025.1:0-43938 GCA_940337035.1 Agriotes lineatus
GGAGCAATTGATTTACCCACTTTTACCTACTTCGACCTCAAATATTTGTGGAACAACACCCAGGGGATATTATTCCCTTAACCACTTGTGCAATTCGTACTGTTTGCATTCTAGAACAGATTCTAAATATTGCAGATATTTACTTAAAAATTTAATTCATTTAGAGATTATGTGTGATTGTTCGACTAATGGTTTTCTTTTATTACAGTTTTTGTATTTGTACCAAATGGATTTTATTATTGTGCATCTGTTTGTCGACCTAATTCCTTTTTATATGATAAAAAGCCAAACGAGACTGACGAATGAATTTAAAAATGAACTGTTTAGTAGAAAAATTTAATTTTAGGAAACAAATTAGTACACCAAATATATGAGAAGCTTTCTTGCAGATTTCCTTAATAAACATATTACGGTTTCCAATTTTTATCTATTGCTAGTTTCTCACGTTGCAATAGTAGCCATCCCATACATTCCTTACATGAAGCGATATTTTATCAAAACTAGTAAGACAAATTATATCTTCAAAATTCAAATAACGTGACAACTGTTTATAAATTCATCGTTTGACACTTCTAGCAAACTTTCAGGATAAGTTACATGTTTTATGGAAGCAGGCAGGCAGCTTACTAATTGACTAAGCGACTAGTCTTTATAATTGCATTTCTGAGATCTAAAGATTAATCTTTTACACTTTACTGATTATCTATAGTAACGTTTCATTAACATTTCAAAAATGCGGAATGCATCATTCCATCATTTATTAAATGTTTTAAAGTAATTAAAATGTGATATATTCTATATGCTTGCAGAGAAAAAGAACTTATAACATTACAAAGAAAAAAGGAATGTGAATCGAGAGCCATCAAGATCGTACAGTTTTTAATTGAGGGAAAACTTCAACCTGAGGTATTTTTACGATGTGTAAGTATTAGTTTACTGGAACGCGTTGGCCAGCCTACGTCTGGCCGTGCCAGCGTAAAGAAACGGTTAACAATAAAAATGCTTGCTTAAGCTGGTAGCCAGCCGACGTCCGGCCCTGCCAGTGTTAACAATACAAATGCTTGCTGCATCGCCACTTGTACACGGTCGGCATGTGCGTGCGTCAGTGCTTACGGTCTGGACGGCCGGCGGCATCAGCTCTTATAATATAAGATACCAACTTCTTCATGTAAGCTTTGTGTTTGTTAAGTTGCTTCTCCGGTTAATGAGGTCCAATTTTATTTCCATCTCTTTGGAGGTCACCCCGGATTACTCTGTCCAGCTGATTTTAAGTCGCATGCTATTGTGATTAAGTTGTTATTTTCAGCACTTTCAATGTGGCAGTTCCATTCCCTTTTCCGTTGTTTTATATCAATTATCTTCATTACGTACATGGTGTAAACTAGTTTTACCGATAATTGTCGTAGAGTGCTCGTTCCGGCTGTTCTGATGGGTTACTCAGTCATTATGGATCTGTTGAAATTTTTACCTTGCGTTCTACTGCGTATGTTTGTTTCTTCATGTCACTTCTCAAACAGCCAGATATTCTTGATTCCTGCATAACATGTTGTTTCACCTCTTGGTTCATATTTCCATCACTGGTAATAAGTGCGCCTAGATATTTAACAAACATGATTTTTTTATCATCTTGCTCTTTATTTTTAATCTGCACCATATCGGTTCCTTTGATATCGTCAAAGATGTAGTTTTTGTTTCCGAGTTGATAGCCTTGCAAGTAAAAGTGCTAACTAGCATCGTCCCGGGGTTTTGCGTCAATGAGAGAATTTATGACGTCTCTGGATATCTGACGGGGCGGTTTCGGAAGCTCCTGATCCTCAAGTGGCCAACACCTATTGTATCTAAAAAGGCTTTACTACTTCAATCATCATAAGATAATTTCCTGTTTGGCTCTTAGGGTTCCCTCCGTGTGCTCGGTGGTGCTGTTGTCCGCACAGCGCATTAAGTCGCCATACTTGCGTTGCTGTGTCTGCAGATGCTGGCCATTTGCAACACTTTTTATGTTATGTTTGTGATGCTTGTCACTCATTCGTGCCCAGCGTGTTTTCCAAGCAAGCCATCTGCTGATCTAAGACGGGCAACACATTCATCGAAAGTTTTCTCTTCCAGGACTTATTGCGCTGCTGCACCTCTATAATTTTCTAGGTTATTATCGCCGTTTTTAAATAAAGGATTATTATACAGGTTTTCCATTCAGTTGGTATTTCTCTTTTGATCAACAAAATTTTAATGTCAAGTCACTTCCTCCATATTTTTACCGTTCTTTCTATATGTTTATGATTTTTAAATTAGTATTTAATTGCCTTTTTTACGCCATCTTGTATTATTTGTGCATTAGTCTTTCTATCTCCGTTTGTATCCGTGTTGTTTTCCTTGTATAATAGGTGAAAATATTCTGATTTTTATCAATTTTATTTGTTCTTATATCACTAATTTCATTTCTGTTTCTCAGCATCTTACATATTTCTTGTGTGAATCATACATACCTCATTCCATACCTTTGGTGAATGCTTCCCAGTAGTTTTTCTTTATTTTCTCTATTTTTCTATTAGTTAAACTACTATTCCTTGATGCGGTGGTACTTACATTTCTTGTGCCAACATCTTCCGTTGCTCTAAGAATGTTATTTTTAAAGTATGTCAGGTTTCATGCACATTGACAGTTTTGCCCACAGGGTTTTTCTTATGACATTGCGGAAAGTACTCATTAAGATTTGTACATCCACAATTTCACTGGATGTAAATTGCCTGGTGTTGTTCTAAATGTATCTATAATGCAATTTTTGTTCGAAAAAAGTGTTTATTATTTTATTCGCAACCATATATGTAATAAGATCATTACTGACTTTTAAAAAGTTTTAAAATGAGCTATTCCCAACTTGTAACTTTCCAACCGGTCGGAAAAGTGATTGCCGGTTGAAAATGAATCCATTCCCGACCGCTGTGTAGGTAGGGACAATGGAAATCTCGTTGATCCATTCATGCGCGTTCCATTTCCGACCGCTGAGTAGGTAGGGACACTGGGAATCTCGTTGATCCATTCATGCGCGTCACAACCTGTCGTATCATAATATAATAATTTTTCCAATTATTGTTTAGAATAAAGTGGTTGCGAATAAAATAGTATACATACCACGGGGAAAAGTTTCATTCCTGTCTCGCGATAAAGTTCACCTCGACGCTACGCGTCTCGGTTAACTACTTAATCTCTCGACAGGAATGAAACACTTTTCACCTCGGTATGTAATATACTATTATCCGCAAAAATCGATCAGTAAATTTCCATTGTTGTTTTGTACATGTTCATTAAAGTATTGTTTTATTCCTGGGATGACCCATTATTAAGGTGTAATATTTTCTCTAGTTGATTTTGTAAATTTTCATGCAATCATCTTTATTCTCTTGGCTTGTTGATATCGGGGGCATACACACATATTCTTTTCGTTTATTTTTTAAGTTATTCTCAATATTTTTTATGCCAGCTGTTGCTCTTTCATGTCTTCCTCTTTGCTATATATTTGTATGTAGTCCTCGAATAATCTTTGTTCTTCTTTCCTTTCTTCTTAGTTTCAGAAATGCAGCATATGTCAATCCTTATCTGTGTAATTTCCATAATTATTTCCTGATCTTGTTCGTTCCAGGATATAATATAAATAAATTTATCTTGTTATATTGTTTGATTTATCTCTGTCCAATTCTGAGGCAATTCACGGTTCTGGAAGCAAAATCTTTGTTTTACTAAAGTCGTTTGCACTTTAGGAATTGTTATGATGTTCTTACTGGCTTCACCACTGTGGAATTAAATTGGTTCAATAAGATATAAGAGATTGCGGAAAACAAAAAATTTTTTTTAATTTTTTATAATTTACATTAGAATACAAATTTCAAACACATTAATGATACGTCAATATGTAGAAAATACAGATAGCGAATTATGTATAAACGAACGGCAGAATCTGATTTGAAAATTTGACCAAGGAATCTGACCAAAGCCCTCGTCTAGGTTAAAGTAACTCAAGACGGCTGGAAACGCAATCCTCGAATGCCAGACTGTCGACCCTTATATACAAATCGCTTATTCAAGGAAAAAGAATTCCATATTCGTTGAGTACAATAGGTATTGTCAGCCAGGCACGAGCTGCTTTGTCTAACAGGGGTTGCTCTCACTTTTGCAATGGCTTTGTCGCTTTACGCTTAAGAGATTCTCGCAACCTTATCTTATGTGTCTTTGTTGCTCCATTACCTCATGCTGTGATGAGGTAGAAATCACGCTGATAGGAGAACTGCAGCATGACGATTTAGGAAAGTGTAACGTGTTGCAACCCTTGTGTTAGGGGCTGCAACTCTGTCTGTGGTCTTAGGGGTAGTTTTCCCTCTTAGACCACTAAACTGCACCTAAGGAGCTGAACTCGTCTGTTAATCACTGTAACTTAATTTTAGGGGCTGTAAGGCCTTGTTTCGGTTAAATAAAACACCCACAAAAGATAAATAAACTTATATTCCAAGAAACTGAATTTTGGATACTTTACAATTAAGTTCGATCAAACTGCTATGTGTAGGGTTAGCAGTAGCTTCGTTAAAGCTTGGTACTTTAGGCTAAAATTTAATGACATGAAATTCTTTGGAAGGGAAGAATAAATCTAGCTGCCCTGCCCTTTGAGTTGGTTAATAAATTACAATATTTAGTTCTGACCTGTTCTCCTGCGATGGCGACCACCCTTTGGTTGTTTATTATTTAGTTTAAGCGGATCGACCGTATTTAGTTATGAAAATTAAAGTGAGTTCGGCTGGATAAATGGGAATCCCGGGTCTCCTAGAATGTCTGGATTTTCTTATGGTTGGGCACTACACAAGCACGTAAGGTTTAGATCAAAATGTTGCATTACTTAGTTAATTTAGCACTGGAAAACTGTTAGCGACGGATTAATTACTTTCTCGAGACCGGGACACGAACTAACTCGCCGCTGGCGCTGTCGCCCCCGAGGAAGGTTTTTTCAGCCCCCTTCGTATGTCCCCGTTGAATAATCCGTCTTGCTTCGTTTTGCTAAATTGCGTTTTTCAAATCGCTTCTCGAGAAATCTTTGAATTCGCTTTTCTCACAGGCTTGTTCTTTATAATGCAACTCTGCTGTACCCAGCTTTCTTCTTGGAAACTATGTGCTGGCCTTTGGTTTCTTTACGCGCTGATTTCAGCCTTGCGACCGGATGCAATTCAATACTTTGTGCTTATTGTATTTTAATCTTTTGCTTTCTTACCAACTGGACTTTTGCATTCGCTATGAATGTAATTTATGCAGGGGCGTACTTCGACTTATTTTTTCCTTTCATTATAATTTAGGTAATTTAAAATCTACAAGATTTATTATAAACGCAAGTTGTTGCGGGTTGTTACACTACTCCCCGCTTTTTAAAAGTAGGTATGTCCTTATGGACATGTCTGCTTTTTTACAAGAAAAACTTTGACTTCTATGTGAACTTAACTATTATTGCTGATTATATTGACCCATTTTTCTTAATTTATTGCCCTACAGTGTCTTTATGCCTCATACCGTGTTTTAATAGTGTATTTTGGCGGCACTTTACGATCTTAAATGCGAAGGGTAATTTCTGAAGTATTTAGGCAATTTAGCATACCTCTGCTACAATACCACAGATAGGAATGTAACCTACCAACCCTACTGGAGTTTATACTATCTTAATGTGGAATATCTGAACATAGCAGCTGGTGTTTTTCATGTCTTAAGTTTGCTTTGTAATAAACATAATAAATAAACATTTAATTTGTCTTGTGTTGCAGCTGAAACACATCAATCAGTCGTATTACCAAGACATTGTTGAAGAGCGAGCTATTGAAAAATGTTGTGGTTATCCTTTGTGTGGAAAGCAAATACCAGAAATGCCCAAAAAACAGTATTTTATTGATACAAAAAATAATAAAGTTTACGACGTCACAGATCGTAAGGTTTGTATAACTATTAATTACAAAGAAGAAAAAGTTACTTTTATATCTGTAATAATACAGCATATGTAGATTTCTCTTGCATTTTTAAATGTTCTTGCAGAATTATTGCAGCAACTTTTGCTATAAAGCAAGCGTACACATAAAAGATCAAGTCGATAATAGTCCATTGTGGTTGCGGAATATCCAAAATACCCCACAGTTTAATCTATTACCTGCAACTGAAAGGTTAGAAAAAGTCAAGATAAATCCCCATTGATAGTAGCGAATATCGATGTAATCATTCAACCCAATTTTTTTTTAGAGGCATTCCTGGTGAAGAAATAAGCCAAATCTTGACCATACCAATAAAACAAGCTGGTTTTACTTCAGTTTCATCATTTGCGCAAATTTCATTAGATGAAATGGCAGAGTTTGAGGGCAAAGGTAAAAATAAGCGCAAGGGTAACAGTAAAAGTAGTAAAAGACAGCAGTTCATGGACACTGTACCTGAAAGTAATGAACTGGATGAATCTGCCACCATAGAAAGCTCCAGCAATGTTACATCTATGACTAACGAAGTCGAACCATCCGCAACTAATATTAATCCATCTGCATCGAGCAGCATCACTGTACAAGTTCAAACAAACAAATCCACTCATAAAGTTGCACAAAGGAAGAAGTGTGAATCAGGTGTTAGCTCAAGTAAATCCAAATCTAAAACAAAGAATGAATCTTCAAAAGAGGTTTTAGAAAATATCAAAAAGTACGTCTTAGAATGGATTACTTTAGAGACGTACATATTTTTATATGGAGAGGCTAGAGTCAAGGAGTATTTGCCTGAAACGCAACTGCAAGAATATTTTGCACGCATGCAGTTACAAGAATCGACTGCACTTCAGAAAAGAAGATATGTGGAAATCTGCCGAAAACTATCTTTGAGTCAATTAGTAGAAGACAAGTTTGATCGCATGGTTACTGGTGACAAAATTAAACCGATTCCTGACTTCAAAACAATAAAAGAAGAAGGTAAAACTATGGATTTAAAGGTGCGTTCCTTTTATGGTGGAATTCCATATACACTAGAAGATAAAAAAATTGATACTAATAAAAATGAAGGTAAAACTGATGAACAAGAAACGGAAAACACAGAAGAAGGATCTCCTGCTGTACTTCCACTTGTAGATGTCAACTCCCAGACCGCTATTCGACGCAAAATTTATTTAAATTCCGCGAAGAAATCGTAAGTTTTTAATACTCGTTGATGAAGTGAGTTTAAACTGATTTTTTTCAGCATGTCAACATTAATCCAAAATTTGGGCCTTCCTTCACATTCTGTTTTGGACGATCTTCAATTATTAGTGAAAACATTTAAACTTCAAGCCCATAATGTGGTTTTTAAACCTACAGTGTGGACTCTCATATCGTTAATTTTGATTAAAATGTAAGTCTAAAATCCCTCTTAGTACATTACTTTTGTTACATTTTATTTTGCCTTTTACAATGAAATATTTTACAGGCTAAGTATTCGTGATCAAAACTTAAGGAGACATCTTGAAATGAAGCGAACGGAGTTTATTATTAAGCTGATGCTGGATCTTTTTCCGGATGCAGAAACACTTCTTGGCGAATTGTTTGAAAATATTTGCGATGTAAATTCATTTTTGAATAGACATTTTTTGGAAATTAGCTGATATTAAGAAGACAGTAATAATAAATTGATGCAGAACATATTGCATTTTTTATTGCTCCATACAACATATTTGAGAAAACAACATTTTTGATCTGCCTTGTGACAATTTAAGGGAAAAGCTTTATTCATAATACCAACGTTAACGTGTTATTTTATGGTGAAAGTGAAACCAGATGGTTCGGTAATGGCAAAATAAAACTAGAACGAGCGAAATTGCTGATATATTCTGGAAAAACAGCTGAGGGTGCGATACATGAATATGGAGTAGCGATAATGTTGAGTCGAGAAGCTAGAAAAACACTAATAGAGTGGCAAAGTATTTCTGAAAGAATAAGTATGGCTAGATTCAGTGCTGTTCTTTAATATCATAATAATAAATATATTGTTATTATACATAAAGAGCAGTTTTGGATGAATTTGGAAGATCAATACAATCAACTTAGAAAAGTTTTTAAAAAATGGCTGTTTAAATGAAAGTCATTAATAGAATTTGAATTTGGTGCAAATTAAGATGAAAGGTATATCAATTGAGTATTCTATAGTGGTTTTGAAAGTGATAAGGTAAATACATGCTCATATTACAGGTGACAAATGTAATTTCTATTAAAATAATATGATGAAGTAGGTAGAACTCAAATAAGTTTAATTTGTAGATGGCATGAATAATTGTAACATAGTATCTAAGGAGATTTTGTTATGAATATTAGAAAACAACAACTCAGAAAAAAAAATTACTTTTTATATGATTTTTCGATTTTAATAAAAACTTAAAAATTTTACCCTAATTTTTAATATGTAAGTTATTGAAAAACATTTAAAAAGGGTTTTAACAAATTTACGAGGGGAAAATAAAATGAAATATTAACAGCCAGTCTTATAAAGGCCACTAATCTGACGTTAACTTTAATTCGCTGTTAAAGCAAACAAAAGCGCATCAAAACGTTAGTGCTTATGACATATTATTCATTTGTAAACAAATTTTGATGCGCTTTTGTGTATTTTAACAGCGAATTAAAGTTAACGTCAGATTAGTGGCCTTTATAAGACTGGCTGTAAGATTATTATAACAGTTACTGAAGAGAATTTGGAAGGTTCTAGATAAAAGCAAGAAGAAAATAAGATTTGGATGGAATTGTTTTATTTTAAATAATACAATTGATAAGAAGTTACATTGGTTAAAAAAGTTGTTAATTGCTGGATATGTTGGGGGAGTGCTGAGGATGTGTGGATCTGTCGACGGAGGCTAGCAGAGGAACGACTAGACTCAGGCGATCCTGTTGGTTACTGATGACAGAGATTGCTAAAGTAGGATCTAAGGAAGAAGAATATTAATTAGGGATCATCTGTGATAGTAGCAACCTTGCCGTGAAGCCGTCAAAACGAGGGAAGCTCTGGAAGGTGACAGTAGCGTTGGTGAAGTAGAACGCGGCCATTCCTACTAGCAGCCAAGGGTTTGACAAGTTGACAGCTGTTTGTCAGTAAGCAGTGCATCACAGCAGGACTAACTGGGGATCCGGGCTGTGGATATCAGGAGGAGTACTGTCTTGGAGGTGACATTGAAGCAGGGAGAGTAAGATCAGTTCAAGGTGGGTTTTTAGTTTGTCCTATTGAAGCTATAATAAATAAAAGACAATTAAAAAGTAATAAACTAATCAAATACTTACCGTATAATATTGAGTCAATAAGAGGTGAATAGAAGTTGTAGTTATTTGAAAATATAGTAGAGCACTGTTTGACGTACAAGGTGACAGTTCACGTCATTAAACAATATAAAGTCATTATTTGAATAAAATTTCAATTAATAAGCAACTAGATAATCGAACCAACCCTGAAAAGAGTCTCAAAGAGCTATCGTTATTAATAAGAAAATAATATTGAATTTCAAATTATATATTCAAATTAAAAAAAATTGAGAGGAGTTACTATAATATATGCCCCGACAATAATTGAGTTACAGGAAAATAAAGAAGAGTTTTATGAACAACTACAGAAAATATATGACAGCAATCGGAACCAACATAAAAGTGACATAATAATAATATTAGGAGATATGAATGCCAAGATCGGTAAAGATAACACAGGTAAGGAAGAGATAATGGGAAAAGAAGGTGTAGGTGTGATAAATGAAAACGGTAAGATGTTTCTAGATTTTTGCGCAACAAATAATTTAGTAATAGGTGGAAGCATTTTCCCACATAAACCGAATCATAAATTAACGTGGACGACGCCTGGTGGGAAATTTCAAACCAAATAGACCATGTAACAATAGATAAGCAACACAGAAAATGTTTGATGGACGTTAGAGCTACGTGGGACGCAGGTGTAGGCTCGGATCACGCCCTAGTGAGGGCAAAATTCCGAGTTAAATTAAAAACAATAAATAAACACAAACAATGGAAAATTAAATACAATACGCACCGTTTGGTGTGGATGATAAACGACACATGGAAATTAATAGAAGAAAGAAATAAGATAAAATTAAAAATATTAAGTGAATTATCGCAGGAGAGGAAAAACCAATTAGAACAATAATAACAATAATTTATTTTCAATTAATAAATTACTACACCACTAACATGATTTAATTATTTAAAGAAATCAAAATTTATTATAATAATAAATGGAAACCACAGGGATCCAGTTCAGTTACTACAGAGCAGTTTCTGATCTTCCACCAAACCCTCGATAGCAATTAGTTTACTATAAAGACGTAGGAACAACACAGTAGCACAATAACATTAATCATATCTACACTTAGAAAAATTAAAAATGAGCTGCTGTAGGAACCGGCTAATTATTTATTTATTTATTTCGCGCTCAGCCAACAGCCGTTAGGCCAATTATAGGCGTCGCTGTGCATTTATTGGGACTTCCAACCCCACTAACGACTGTCATGATGTTATTATGACATCCGGGACCAACTATTTCCGTGGCAGCCATACCACGAGGCGCCGAGCGAAGCAGCCGTGGAACTCCCATCCAAGTTCTGACCATAAAGCGTTGCTTAACTCTACTGATCGAACGTGGACGCTTGTTCAAGCTATACCACCCGGGACCTTTATCAACGATGCACAAACGAAAATAAATTGTATCAAGAATGAAGCAAATTAGTAAACTGACTATCAAGCAAAACCTGGCGAAATATATTTTTAAACAATCCAAGATGAATGGTTTTAGAGAATGGGGCACAGCAATATAGACTTTAAAGATATTATACGAAAAACAACCTTTGTACATTGTAGTTCGGTGAATTGGCGGTGTTATTCCACCTTTAAAACGCAAATTCAATTTATATACATATGTACGAAAGGTTCTTTTATTATACAAGTATATGGGCTGTTTTTCTGTAATACAAGGACCGTAAATTTGCTAACAATAATTAAAATGACTTAAAACTAAAGAATCATACAACTGAGCTTCAAGATTTTGTGGAAAATAATGGCGATTCGGATAAATTAACTTTAAATTTATGTAAGCACATTTAATATAATTGTTCACAAGAGAATTATATCTAAAGCTATTATTCACCATTATTCCAAGGTTTTTTTATTCTTCTCTAATTGGAATTACTTGATGATCAATATTTAAATTTACTCAAGTCTTTAAATTCCCCACTTTTTGTTTGTTACCAAAGAGTACGACTACCGATTTGAGAGGATTAGGAGTAAACTGAGTTGGGATGAAATTTTGAAAATAGAATCTAAATCAACTTGTATATCATTTAAAGCTTGTAAAACCCTTTCAGACTCGAATGAGTAGTATAACTGAGTGTCGTCAGCGTACATATGCACCATACAACTCTTAGGGCCGGTTGCAGAAAGCAATGTTAAGTCTGGTGTTAGCTAACGCGACGTCAAAGTGAACAAAAACGAATCAAATCTCAAATGCTTATGGTAACTAATACATTAGTAAACAAGATTTGATGCGATTTTGTTCACTTTGACGCGATGTTAGTTAACACCAGACTTAACATTGCTTTCTGCAACCGGCCCTTAACGACGCTATGAAAGGCGTGAGTATAAATTGAAAATAGTAAAGGGCCTAGTATGGAGCCTTGTGGCCCTCCCCCAGATAGTGATCGGTATGACGAAAGCTTTACTGAAATCTAAAAGGATTAATACCGAGCGTTGGTTTTGATCATTAGCAGTCATTAAGTCATCAGTGACGTTCAGTAATGCAGTTGAACAACTATAGCCAGACTTAAAACCTGATTGATTATCGGGCAAGATATTTTTTTCATTTAGATAACCACAAATCTAAACATTTATAACTTTTTCCAAAATTTTCAAGCAAACCGGAAGGATACTTATAGGCCATAAGTCTTTGTACATTTTAGTATTGGAGGTTTTTGGTATGGGAGTAACAACTGCCTTTTTCTACAGTTTTGGAAAAATATTATTAAGTAAACAACAATTAATTATATGTATTAAGTAAGGCAAAATAGTAGGACAGAAAAGCTTTATGATCTTAATATTAATGTTAGTAGAGTACTTACAGGCGTTCTAGCTCAAAATGTGTTACTGCGCAGGTTTTTTGCGCAGGTGCCTGCGCAGGTCTGAGCGGGGTTTTTGCGCAGGTTTGTCAAGGTCGTTGGCCTAGCCGGGGTCAAGGTCGCGGGCCTAGCCGGGGGGTCAAGGTCACGGGCCTAGCCGGGGCCAAGGTCATTTTTGGGGCTAAAAGTGTAATTTTAAAATATTCCCACGATGAATTTTGAGGTTAAATGCCTAATTTTATTTCTACGCCTATCCAGGCTCAAAAGGATGTGAGTCATCGTCTGGGAATGCAAAACTAGTTGAGATTTGTAGATGCAGGATGTTATTGAACAATGACGTCCATTGTTTGAGAAATCTGCACGATAACTGAACAATGAAGTCTTTGTTGTCTGGACGAATTTTTGCTGACCTCCATTATCAGATAAACAGGATGTTATTGTGTGAAGCTTCAGACTTGTCCAGACATGTTTGAGAAATGTGCTAAGCTGTTAAAAATTGAACAATGGAACCCATTGTTTGAGAAACATCTGCACAACCGCTAAATTGAGTGGAGCTTTTGTTTGAAATTTTTTGCTGACTCAGTTAGTGGCCTCCATTATCAGCTGCGACGATGAATAAATAGACCGGCTCGGCTGTTTGCAAGAGTTAGTATTACAACTACATGACGCGAACATGTCTGCGACAGACAGCGTTACCGAATTAAGTTCGAATTCAATAAAAACAAAGACGTGATAGGGATTGTAAAATATATTGTAAAAATGATGAGGCTCAGGCATTGCTTAAACATGTAAATAAAACCATTTTAATTGTTAGTCGATTTATCCGTAAGCATAGTTTTAAAAATGAAAATTCATTTAGGCTAGAGGCAAATTTAAGTTTATTAAACGGTCAACGGCAATTATTGAGAAATTTAAAAGCAAAATTAGCAAAGCAGGGGGCGGGTGTAGGGAGTGGTCAGCAGCAGCAAAAGAACAAGCTAGTATGGGAAGATGTAGAATCGTGTTTCAATAGTAGAATAAGAACAGGTATGATTGTAAATTTAGGCTACAAGGAACCTCAAGAATTTCTTGCAAAAGCATACAGAAGTTTCTCAATAAAAGTAAAACAAATTACTAAAAATAACTTAATGCTTAAAGCTAACGTAATATTTAGTGCATATTTTATAAAACCTAGTAGTGGCGAGATAGATTTAAAAACGTTTGCTACTAAAAATGAAAAAAATAGTTCTGGTACTAATTTAAAACAGTGGTATGAGACTAATGTTGAGAATAAGCTGTTGACGAAATTAGAAGATTTTCAAGACCGTGATTCAGGTTGGAGTTTGCTTGAGATATTACATTTAAAAGTAAATTTAAACCATTACACGCTATTAACAATAGGTAGATATATTGAGTTACCTAGAGATATTAAAAATAAAAAGGGTGTCATTAACGTAAAAAATGATGATGAATATTGTTTTTTGTGGTCGGTAGTGTCAGCATTACACCCTGCAAATGGGAATTCTGATAGAATATCTTTATATCCACATTTCAGTGAAGTTTTAAAGTACCCGGGGCTAGAATTTCCAATGAAATTAAAAGATATATCAAAATTTGAAACAATGAATGATTTACGTATAAATGTATATACGCTAGAAAGAAAAAACAAATTTGGTAAAAATTCAGTATTGCCCATATATATTAGTAAACATACTCAAATTAATAAAGATGCTATACATTTATTAATGATATCCAACGATGAGGAGCAGTTCCATTTCTGTTGGATAAGAAACTTATCTAGATTGGTTACAACTCAACTGCATAAGTACCACGCTCAAACTTTATTATGTGATACGTGTTTAAATCATTTTGTAACTAAAGAATCACATTTAAGACATATTAGAAATTGTAATAGTGTAAATGAAACTAAAATTAGAATGCCTGAAGAAGGTACAACAATAGAATTTAAAGACTATAAATATCAGGAAAAAGTACCATTTTCAATATACGCAGACGTGGAGCGTGTTTTAGGGAAAAAACAGAACGTTGTTTCCGAAAATGCGGGGGTTTATCAAAAACATGTTTAATTTAGTATTGCATATTATTTAAAATGTTTATATGAAGATAGTTTATCTCGATTTAATATATATATCGTGGTGCCGACTGTATGGAATGGTTTGTAAAAGAATTACAATCTATAGCATATCAAGTAAATAATATACTGACAAATATACAGCCTATGGATATTAGCCAGCAGGAAAACGATTCGTTTCAAAAATCGGTATGCTGTTACATTTGTTAACAACCTTTCACCGATAAAGACGTGCGTGTACGTGATCACAATCATCAGACAGAAGAGTATAGAGGTAGTGCTCATCAACACTGTAATCTTAACTATAAAGATGCACATTATATTCCCGTTCTCTTTCATAATCTCAGCGGTTATGATGAACATTTTATTATAAAGCCATTAGAAAAACTGATTATTGGAGATATTAAATTGTTGCCTATAAATAAGGAAAAATTTATATCATTTACAAAACATGTGGATGGTACAAATATTGATTTTAGATTTTTAGACTCGTTTCGATTTATGCCTAGCAGTTTAGAACAATTGTCATTAAATTTACCGAACAATTTAAAAATTATTACACGTAAATTTTGTAAGAGCGAAGAAGAATTTGAATTATTACTACGTAAGGGTATTTTTCCATACGACTACCTAGACAATTTTGAAAAGTTGAATGATAAAAGTCTTCCTGACAAAACGCAATTTTTTAGTCAGCTGCATGGAACAGCTATTTCAGATGAAAATTATGAACATGCACTGCGTGTTTGGAACACATTTAATATGCAAACTCTAGGTCAGTATGCGGATATGTACCTTACAGTTGATGTTCTACTCTTAGCTGATGTGTTTGAAAATTTTAGAAAAAATTGTATGAAAACGTATGGATTAGATGCTCTACATTTTTACACGGCACCAGGATTGGCATTTCAGGCAATGTTAAAAACTACTAAAGTTAAACTTGTGCTGCTGACAGATGTAGATCAACTGTTGTTTATAGAGAGGGGTATTAGAGGAGGGTTAGCACAGTGTTCGAATCGATACGCTAAAGCTAATAATCGATATATGGGTGAAAAATTTGTAGAACCCGATCTTGAATCATATATCCTGTATTTAGATATTAATAACATGTACGGAGCCGGAATGTCTGAATATCTACCATATGGAGGGTTTGAATGGGTAAATGATTTATATATTCCTAATATTGATCATTTAAATACTCCGGAAAATTCTGAAACAGGCTATATTTATAAAGTCGATTTAGAATACTCTCAAAATTTATTTGAACTTTACAAAGATTTGCCTCTATGTCCTGACCATTATACACCACCAACATCTGAACAATCTAAATTGACAACCACGTTATTTAAAAAAGAAAACTACGTAATACATTACAGCAATCTGCAGCAAGCTGTAAGTTTAAGGCTAAAAATTGTAAAAATTCATAGAATATTAAAATTTAAGCAATCAGCTTGGCTTAAACCGTACATAGATTTAAATACAAAATTAAGACAAGTCGCCAAAAATAATTTTGAAAAATATTTTTATAAACTTATGAATAACGCTGTATTTGGAAAACTATGCAACATGTTAGAAAATACAAAACAATAAAATTAATTTCTAAACGGAAAGGCAGGTACGTAGCCAGTGCATATACAGGGTGCCCGGATTTCGTAGGGACAACATGGGTAACTTTTGTATTTGAAGAGATAGAGAGATGGTTAAATTATCAAAAAGGTGCAGGTTTGAGAGCTCATTAAGAATCCATCTTCAAATTTTACTTGTCATGGCCCACTTGTCTAAAATTTAAAAAAAAACAAAATCTCCTAATTTTTTTTTATATGCCGTAACTTTTTTGTTACTTAAGATATTGAGGTGCGATTTGAACTAATTTGCATGGTAATTTAAATACTTTTATTGGCACTTGATAAAACCAATTTTATTTGTGTTAATTTTTAGTAATCTAACCTAACCTCAAAATTTTACATTGGTACCCTGCAATTTTTTGGCCCTTTTAAGAGAGGATTTTTTTCTGAATGAAGTGATGTATTACATGATGTGAAAACTTCTTTAAAATTTTGAAAAACTGAGTTTATTCTTTTTACAGGCAGAAATCACTAGTGCTATGATCACAATAACTTTGTTTTTTGTTTATCACGTTATCTGTGAAATTATGTTTCGAAACAAAAAGCAGGTTTATCATCATACGTGCCTGTCAGTGTGAGTGTTATTACTTCAACTTATAACGGAAAATTTTGAAAATATGATGTATTTTGTGCGTATGTCAAGTGCTACAAGAACGTAGAACTTATACGTCAAACATACGGAACACACTGACACTACTGGAAGGCACGTATGATGATAAGAGTGCTTTTTGTTTCTAAACATAATTTTACAGATAACGTAATAAATAAAAAACAAAATTATTGTGATCATGGCACTAGTGATTTCTGCCTGTAAAAAGAATAAACTCAGTTTTTCAAAATTTTGAAGAAGTTTCCATATCATGTAATACATCACTGCATTCAGAAAAAAACCCTTTCTTAAAAGGGCCAAAAAAATTGCAGGGTACCAATTTAAAATTTTGAGGTTAGGTTAGATTACTAAAAATTAACACAAATAAAATTGGTTTTATCAAGTATCAATAAAAGTATTTAAATTACCATTCAAATTAGTTCAAATCGCATCTCAATATCTTAAGTAACAAAAAAGTTACGGCATATAAAAAAAATTTGGAAATTTTGTTTTTTTTAAATTTTAGACAAGTGGGCCATGACAAGTAAAATTTGAAGATGGATTCTTAATGAGCTCTCAAACCTGCACCTTTTTGCTAATTTAACCATCTCTCTATCTCTTCAAATACAAAAGTTACCCATGTTGTCCCTACGAAATCCGGGCACCCTGTATATCAAAACCAAATTTTCACAGCTGTACTATTTTAGATAAAGACTTGGTACTTATAAAATTAAATCAGTTGGAAATAGTTTTTAATAAGCCAATATACGTTGGATTTTCAATCCTAGATATTTCAAAAATTGTAATATACGATTTTCATTATAATTATATTAAACAGAAGATGGGTAATCAAGCAAAACTGCTGTACACAGACACTGATAGTCTCATATATTACTTTACCCTTCCAAATATATACGATTTTATACGAGAAGATATTCACAAATTTCATACAAGCGATTATCCTCCGAACAATCCATATAACCTTCCACAAGTTAATAAAAAAGTAATAGGTCTAATGAAGGACGAAATGTGTGGTAAAATAATTACCGAATTTGTTGGTCTACGTGCAAAATTGTATGCTTTCAAAACATTAGAGGATGCTGAGAATGGGGAATTTAAAATTTCAAAGAAAGCTAAAGGTATTACCAGAGCTGCTTTGAATAGAATTACATTTGACGATTACAAAGACTGCCTGTTTAATAACGAAACAGTATTTTGCGATCAGAGAACAATTAGATCAAAAACTCACAACGTATTTTCTTTAAAACAAAGAAAAAAGGTATTAGACCCACATGATGACAAAAGAATAGTAAACTGTATGTATACTGACACTTTGCCTTGGGGCTACTGCCCACCAAGCACATTATAAATACCAGCTCTCTCTCTCACGCTTCGAGCGATGACGTCATTCCTCGCAGTTGGAGAGAGGAGCATGTGCTATAAAGACAAAGATAAAAGTATAAGATATCCCAGTCTGCAAAATGTTGCCGTCAAATTCAAATATACTGTGGTTGAACAAAGATCTGTATGTTAAAAATAAAGAAATCTATAATTTCCATTTACGTAATGCTATAGGACGTAACGACTTGCAAACTTTGAAGTTTATATTACACAAAATTGGTATTGCTATACCGAGTAAAACTCTTATTTGGGTTACGCACTTTAAAAGTGTTGAAACTGCTATCGTAAATGAAATTTTAAAAACTATGTTAGCTGCCTTTAATGTTATTAGGGAAATTATTAACGAAGTAAGAAGAGGAGAGTTGAAAATTAATACTGAAACAGATCTTAAGTTAGTCCTTTCAAAATTATCGCTACAGAACATTACTTCTACGAGCAGCATTTTCTTAATGAAACAATATCATCTGGCTCTCGAATCGAATTTGCAACTGACGAGCAACAGCAATATCCATATTTTCTTTATGATGCAGTCTTTGAGGCTGCTTATTATGCCCACAGCAAGCTTATAGAAGACGTGTTCGAATATTTAAATACTAACCATATAACTTATATATTTCAGTCTAGCGTTGTACGTCACCACACAGATATTTTTAAATGGCTTGAGGAAAATATCAGAAAAGCGCAAAATGATGAAGCTGTTGGATGGAGAAGCGGTCCATGTTCTGGTCCCTGGCCTTCAACAACACCTCAAGACTATATCGATACTTACACATTGTTAAGTTCTGTTTTCCTTATGTATAAATAAGATGTATAATAATTAAATAAAGCATATATTTAAGTGTACATTTATTCTCCCTCTCCTTGTCAAGTTTTGCTTTGCTTATTGGTAAATACGGTGTATATATTAATGAAATAAAACACATATTAAAAATAAAAAGTCTTTTATTTTAATCTTTAATAATTACATGTATAAGTTTATTACCTAACTTAATTTCTATCTTTGTGGGATTTAAATCTAGAGGTAGTGTTGGTTCAGAAAGTGTAAAACTATATGTTGCTTGAAACGAAGGTGGTGGTGACACCTGTTCCAGTTCGGGTTGCTGTAGTGGTGTGCACCCCTCAAAATTTTGTGTCGGGCTTAACCACCGCTGAATGTTGGCACAATTTATACAGTTGCAGCGCTCCACCTTTGTTATGTTAGACGACCAGGAGTGCGGTTGAACCATTGGAGGAGGTGGAGGATTTTCTTCAGTTTCACTCCAGAGTATAACCTCCTCCTCCTCCTTCTGGCTCCACGGATCGACAGCCCATGAGTAAAAACCCCAACTATGATTTGAGAAGCAGTCTTCAATAAAGGCTTTCGACATCATTGTTATCGTATAACTAATATTTCTATTATTAGTGTTCTTGTATATAATATTCTCCCCTACCTTACACCAGCTGCAGGAAGTGCTTGCGTAAGCTATAACAGGTCTGGACAAGTCTGAACATGTCTGAACAAGTAGACAGCAGATGTGATAACTGCGATTAATGGTTTTCATTATACCACTTGTGCAAAATGTGAACATTTTGTATGACACATTGAACCCGTGTACCAATATGATGAGAACAAAAATTAATATAATTATACAAGGTCTTTAATTGTTTTATATTTGGGCAAGCTGGTAAATCGACAAATTTTACATTATCAGTTTGTTCTCCGATCAGCATTTCTTTAAACCATTTTCTTTTATCTAACCCTTTGAGAAATATGAAATCACCGCTTTGTATGAGCTCTCCTATGTACAGAGACAATTTTTCGTAGGGTATTGTGTCATGATGATGATTATTGCTCCATTCTAAGCCGTGCAAATTAGTTGTAAGCCAAATCACTTAATCTTTTAGAGAATTTGAAAGGTGTTCGTACGGTATCGGTGGTTCTACTATCCGCTGGATGTAACATTTGTATCACTATCATATACAGCTATTTCTTTGCAAATAAATTTGCTATTTTTATATTGAAAACCTTGAATATCTATAAATTTCATCGCTAATGTTGTCGAAAGAACAATCAATCTGCAACTAGTCGAATTAGTATCTAGCTAACTATTTTTATGTCACTGGTAAATGGATTATATTTCACTTTTCGATCGAATAAAATCAATGCGTAAGCTGAAGTGTTTTTCGGTATATCAGTATTGGTTTCGAATTCAAGTCGAATATCTACAGCACCACCTTTTAATGATTCATTTTGTCTAGAACAATCTATTACGACTAGTGGATCTATACTTTTGAATTGTGCAGGCGTAAGAACAGGCTGATTGTCATGTTCGTAGTAAGATAATTGAAAACCTGCAAACATTTCATACAGTTGCGCATATCGATTGCTGGCAAATTCCAGATTTAAATTATCATAGGGATATCTTTCGGAATTGAGGTCAATAATATTTCTTAAATCGCAAGAATCAAATTGGGCCATATTTTTAACAATTTTATTTTTTCGATTTGTTTGGAAACCTACAATAATGTGACGTAGAGTTTCTACTTGACTAACATTTTTTATAGCCCAAGTGTGTCGTTTTGTCTGTTGTAATGCACGATACTCGTGCAATTCCCAATTTCTAAAATTGATTTCCAACTGACTACTTTGCTCAATGTATTTTAATAATTTTAAACGATTTACATCGGCCACCGAAATGTGTGGTACTCTCCAATACACTTTTGTTAATTCTACTTTAAGTTTTTCATCGACCGTATCAATAACAGCATTTAAATCTTGATTGCTTCTAATAAGTACTAATTCTTGTCGAACGTTTAGTAAAATTTTTCTAAAGTCTTCAAAAACTCCCATCAACATTTCGCAGGGAACAAATATCTGAAAATTACCTTTTGAATTGACCAATCCGTCAATAGATGTTTTGGAAGGCGTCCAACTTGCATTCTCCAAACGAATACTTTGAGTCGAATTATATGACACGTAGGCTTTCATAGTTGCAGTTATGCCGACATTTCTTACATGATCAACCACCACACCATTAAGTTCATATCTAAATTCATCTAGTAGGCGAGATATGCCTAAATTTGCAAATGATCCCGTTGCAGTAGCTTTACTATCTGCATCCTTTAACAATTTACCTTCGAAACATATAACACTGTTGCAGGGTAAAGTGTACAAATCTTGATGTAAAATAGGTATTCGTATTTCATCGTTATTATTAAATGTTGTAGAAGAATAGGGTTGATGCGTATGTTTCTCCGCATAGACAATCGAGTTATCTTGAAAAGCTGTTTCAGTAACGTTTAGTATTTCAGAAGTCGTCATTTTTATTTGATGCAAAACAAGCGCTCTTAATATTAGAGTATTAAAATTTTTCGAATATTAACAGTAACATTTAATTTAATAACAGTCCAGATGTTTTTTCTTTTTGATTTCCCCCTCGCCGTCACTTCTAGCAGTTAGCTTCAAACCTAAAGATTTTAGAAACGGCTTATTGCCAGATGTAAATCTATCGACTGCAAGCAGCCTACTAATATTCGAAAGAAACTGATCATCCCTAATATATGTTTGCTGCGACTGCTGCTGAGAGTTGTATCTAACCACCATTTTGTTTCTTGAGATGCAACCTTACCGTGATGGTTTCTCCGCAGAAATTGACCAATTTACCGTTTTGATCCAGTATTTGTATGACAATATTATCAATAATTCTCGTATTGATTGGTAGATACATAACGTTAGAGGAGGGATTTTCTACAATCTTAAATCCTGGCGGATCTGTAGGGAAAAATTGATGAACTCTGTGTACAGCATTGCTGTTGTGATAAGTACCAGTTGCGATATTGCAATCAATACATATAGTATTAACTTTAAATATATCTACAGGATTATCGGAAATATAACTACCATAAGCTTTCAATTTCTTAGGTTTGAAACCTAATAACTGTCCAATACTATCTTTAGCAGTAAAATCGATTGCTAAGGATGATTTAATTTCACTCCTGAGCGTGTTATTATTAGGCTTAATATGTAGCACAGGTTCTGCTTGGTGCTGCACAATATTTTTTTCTAGTACATCATTAGCACTACCCGCTTGAGGAGAGGGTGGCTTAGACTTTTTTACACCTATACCCAGCTCATGTCTAATATATTGACTTATATCGGCAACTTCATATGAACCGTGAGGTATTTCAATTACAGCTTACATCAATATCAGTATAATAAAATTTATTATTATTCGAATCAATATTAGGTATAGTATTTTAAGCTTCAAAACTGATGAATCCTATAATGTATTCAGATTCCGGATCCAGATGTATGGATGGATACTGAGCTGTGAGAACAGATTCATTTCCAGACAAGGTAAACGTCCAGGACATGTTTAATATTAGACGGTTTAACTAGAACTGAAACAAAACATCTGTAGACCTATAATTTTAATTACATTCTCATCAGCCTACGACTCTCCTCCTCTCCTCTAAGAATCTTACTGGAAATAAAACAACTTTTATTAAACAATAGGTTTTATTTTTCCTTTTACATCCTTATTCAGTATACATTGCAATTATTTATTTAAGATAGGTTCTAACAATAGGGACATTTTATCTATTCTATTCTTAAATCTCATCCTGCCGAGTGCACGCAACTGCCAGTAATTGTATGGAAGTTCATCGTCCTCCTCTTCTTCTTCTTTCTGACGAATTTCGACAATCGGGTAAAAGTGAACATGCTTACTTCTGCTGTTTTTATTCCTGGCGTTCTTTGTCATACAACATCAAGGCATGTTTAAACTGGGTTATTAACAAGTTCAGGTCTGGCTGCCGCTCGCTTAATTTCAAACAAAAAAGTTCCTTTGAAATATCTTTTAATTTGCAATATATATCAATATCTCTTTTCAATCTCTCTAGATTTTCAGTCCAGCGGTTGAACTGCATTTGATATTTATAGTATCGTTGCTGCTTCATAATGCGAATGTGTACAACTCAGACTTCCCATACTATAAGTACATCCTCAGGCGATGACGTCGTTCCCCCACATCTGCAAGTCTTGACAAGTCTGGACAGGTGTGGACAGGTCTTTTCTCGCAGTAAACTGGTAGGAAGCTAACACATGGCGTCGTGCAAAAATTGTAAATATAAATGCCCGCAATTTACAGAATCATACGTTTGAAATGTCTGGTGATTATATTTACTAGGATGACAGCTGCCATTTTTGCCACTTGTCAAATATTTCACAATTTCTATTGGAGGCTTTAAGTTTTCAAAACTGTCAAAGTAAATTGCATCTTTTCCCCGTTTTATGTAAGCCACCCAATGCGTACGAAGATTGGTTTTATCATCCAAATTTACAATACCGCATTCTATATTTCGAACCTGTTTTGGTAAATCATCTCTCATAAAAATGCCGCAAAAGTTAGGAATTTTTAAACGTTTAGCATATGATTGTAACTCGATATTTGACAAGGCCCGGTTTGGCAGCTGCATTACAAGTTTTTGGTCGTGAACTATCCGTATCCTTTTTTATAAGGTTTTAGATATAACCCTATACCTAAAGCTATTGCTTCCATCGTTTTATTATGTCTTTCAGACTCTGCTAATTGTTTTTCTGCCGACTAGGCATCTTTAACCACCTTTGCAATTCCTGCAGCTCCACCGCTAAGAGCTCCTAACGCGCTAAGTCTTGCAAAGATTGGAATCAAGGGTAACATTCCTCCTGTTTTTGGCACACGTATTACTCGAGGAGTTTTAATAATCTTGTTTCTCTTTATTTTATTAATTGTCTTAACAGCAATATTTGTAGCATGACTTAAGTCTCGCAGCAGTCGTCCTCCTCCTCCTAATTCAGTTCGTGCTTTTTTCACTACCTGATTGAAAGTAAGCGTATCTCCGGAACAAGGTGTCCTCTTTCTCTTTTTACCAGTTTTCTTTTTAGCACCCATCCCCATTTTTACTTTTGCCTTCATAGCTGCAGCTACTCCTGCAGCCGAGACACGTTCACCTAAGCTAGCGTCTGAAGCTCTAATACGTCCAATAGCATTTTTAGCTAAAATTCTGTCAGCTTTATGTCGTTCCTCCATATTATCAGAATGTTTTGCATAAGCCAAATCGTGCTCACGACACGCTTGATCTAATTTGTTAATTCCGGGATCTCCTCGTGCGATTCTTTCTCAAGTTTTGTGCCAGGCCCGCAATATTGATATTCTGGTATGTGCAATTCGAAAGACAATTTATTAATGAGCGTATTGAGTACACCAGCACCTCGTCGTCGAAGGACTGGTTTACTGTTTCGACGTCGAACCATTTTATAGAACTGAGAACTGATATATTAGGACCTTAATATATATAGATATGCGTAGCAGTTTTAGTATGAGTTTCCAAGTAGGCGTCATGAGGGTAGTTAAACTAAAAAATAGTTTGCCAATAAAAATCATGATAATCATACTGCATCTCTAAGCAGAAGACATGGCTTGCTGTTACCTTCCACAATACGATGCCTCATTATAAGCCCGTCAAATACTGGTAAAACAAACATCATTATTTCGCTAATAGAAGATACTAATAGAGTACGATTCGAAAATATTTATATATATTCAAAATCGCTGTTTCAATCAAAGTTTGAATAACTAAGTAAGTTGTTTCAATCAATTCCTGTGGTTGGTTACTATACATACAGCGATGGTGTGAACATTGTACCACCTGACCAAGCTAAATCTAACAGCATTTTTATTTTTGATGACATTGCTTGTGACAAACAGGACGTTATGAGAGAATATTTTAGCATGGGTCGACTTAAAAATATAGACTGTTTCTATCTTTGTCAAACATATGCATGTATTCCTAAACATCTTATTCGCGATAATGCTAACATGCTTGTGCTGTTTAAGCAGGACGATATGAATTTACAGAAAGTCTACCGAGATCATGTTAATAGCGACATGACTTATGAACAATTTAAAGAAATGTGCGCTTATTGTTGGAATAGTCATAAACACGGATTTTTGGTAATAGACAAAGATAGTGATTTAAACAATGGACGCTATCGTTATGAATTTGATTCGTATATATACATTTAACAATTCTGATATCTATTATTTGATAGAAAGCTGTTGACGTGTGAACTAGTTTGAATCTGTCAGTCTGTCTAGCTGTCTAGCTGTCTACCTGTTTACCTGTCTAGCTGTCTAGCTGTCTAACTGTCTAGCTGTCTACCTGTCTAGTTGTCTACCTGTCTACCTGTCTACCTGTCTAGTTGTCTACCTGTCTACCTGTCTATCTGTCTATCTGTCTAGCTGTCTACCGCTTACATACTTGGGCCGATAATAAAAACGAATGTAGCGACTTAACTTATTAAAACTAAAAATATTATAAGACAGAAAGTTAGAGCTCTTAAGGAGGGTAAGTTGGTGGAACAATAACTCCTCGGTAAATTTTTTAAACCTGTTACCGAACAAATGCAAAGTGTTGCAAAAGCGATAAATAAAAAAGAGAATCCCCCATCTTCAAAACTAGAATTATTTACACCAAAACCGACTGATGAAGTATTGTGTGAATCCGCTGATTCTAATACGACTATAGCAAACAATATTTCAGCCGCAAGCTATAAGTTCTTTCTTAGAACAGTATGATAAACTTCCTAGGAAATATGTAAGCAATTATCTTATAGAAAGACCAAATCTAAGGAGGTATGGAATTAGATATGATTTTGATAAAAACCAATTTTATTTTGGTGGAGATGAGCTAGATATAAAGGGCTCTGATATAATTGTAAAAAATGTTCGCTATGAAGGTACGCCTGGTTTGTACAAATTACTATTTAAAAACGATCCTCAAATAACTTCAACGTCGGCAGATAGAGCAAATTATAATGATATCATAAACAGAACAGGTGCGGCACATAGAAATTTTGATAAAAATGTGCAGAAGGTAGGTTTCAACCAAACGAAATACAAGAAATTTATAAAATCTGACTCATCATCACCACTCTCGTCATCATCAGTGTCATTAAGAGCTAAAAAGCGTTCTGGTAAAGGTATACAACAAATGTATAAACAAGTTAGCAATAAACCTTTGGATTATGTTTACTGGGATGGTCCGAACGAGTTAGTTGATCGATTAAAGTTACAGTATGCCTCTCAAGCATCCGCTCACACAAATCATAGAAATGAAATTGTTAGTATAATAGAAATCTACACTTTTACGATGACTATGATAATTTTAATCTCCAACATAAACGATTAGCCAATCTTGCACAATCTCTATTTGAAGAGGATGCTGTCAACAAGACTCTCCTTAACAAAGAACTTAATAAGATTATTTACCGACTTTCCGAACACCAAAACTCTGCTAGTACAAATATAAAAATAGCAAATGAAATTATTGCAGACATTCAACCTGAAATTGATCAACTTTACTTTTCTCTAAAACTAACTAAACCTCCGCCTAAACCTTCAGTTAGTGAAACTGTCTCATTTAGAGAGGTTCGAAATGACCCGGAAGAAAATAAACAGTTCAATTAAGGCTCAAATAGTAGATGAGCTGCATAAGCCTGCACGAATAAATTTTCGAAGGCGTCGTGTAATAGTAAAAGGATTGGATAATCTTCATCAGGCCGATTTAGTAGAAATAATACCATACTCTAAAGTAAATAAAGGTTATCGATATATTTTAGTAATTATAGATGTATTTTCAAAATATGTTTGGCTAGAGCCTATAAAAACCAAAACCTCTAAGGAAGTTGCTAGTGCAACTGAAAAAATACTATCTGAAAGCGGTAGAATTCCGAAGAACTTGCAGACAGATCAGGGTAAAGAGTTTTTCAATAAAGATTTTTAAACACTAATGAATAAATTTCAAATTAACCATTTCTCAACATTTAGCTCAAAAAAGCGTGTGTGGTTGAAAGAGTAAATCGTACACTTAAATCTATTATGTGGAAGATGTTTAGTTTGCAAGGTTCATACAAATGGCTTTCTCTATTATCTCAAGACAGTCACACCTACAATCACAAAAAACATAGTACAATTGGTAAAAGACCGGTTGATGTGAATAAGAGTAATGAGAAGGAAATTCTCAATCAAGCCTATAATCATGTAAAAAATGACAGATTTAAGTAATGTAAAATTTAAGGTTGGCGATCCTGTGCGAATTAGCAAATATCGAACAATATTCGATAAAGGATATACGCCCAACTGCACTAATGAAATATTCACAATCGATCAAGTTAAATTAAATAATCCTATTACCTATCTACTAAAAGATGCTTCCAATCGGTCTATTCAAGGATGTTTCTACGATCTTAAGCTTCAAAAAGTTAAATATCCAGACATACATCTCGTTTAACGTGTAATAAAATAAAAACGTAACAAAGTATTTGTAAAATGGCTTGGAATTTCAAATCAGCACATAGCTGGATTGATGCTAAAAATATTGCCTAAATTACGACGTGGTGATGACTCATCACTTAATTTTCATCGGTGCTATATAAACCTGATGTGCTGTAGTATTTCTATCATTCTCCTGTACGCGCTCTTTCCAAAAACATGGCAGATTTCAACCAGAAACTTTGCAACTTAAATGAGGTTAAAGAGTGAGGAAATGTACTAGATTTGAAGATTGACGAAAAATATCTAATAATAAATGTGTATCGGTGTCCGACTAAATACGGCAATAAAGTCGCGGTAGAATTGGACAACTTCAGATTCATTCTACCAGCACGTTACGATTGCTTAACAGACGCAGACCTACAACAATTAGGAGAACGTCGCTACTATATCATCTTGGGTGGCAAGTGCGGGAGCAGCACGAAACTTGTCTTTGAGGAAATCGTCCAGACAGAGATGACATCCGTAGCACAATAATTAGCTGATGTATAATATATATATTTGTAATAATTTTATACATGTATGTTTTAGACAAAATAAAATACAAGTATATTTACATTGTTGTTTTATTACACCATTGTGCTTATAAACCAGATTACAGGAACATGCCAGGTTGGCCGAGCGGTCTAAGGTGCCAGATTTAAGAACTGGTTCCCCAAGGGAAACGTGGGTTCAAACCCCACACCTGGCAATTCTTTTTTGTTTGTCTAACAGACAAATTTATTGGCAAATTTATTTCAAAATTATTTTTGCAGATCATCATCGCAACTGATAATGGAGGTCATTAACTGCGTCAGCAAAAATTTTCAAACAAAGACACCATTCAATTTAGCAGTTGTGCATATTTTTCTCAAACAATGGGTTTCATTGTTGAATTTTTACCAGTCTTGCACATTTCTCAAACATGTCTGGCCAAGTCTGAAGCTTCAGACAATAACATCCTGTTTATCTGATAATAGAGGTCAGCAAAAATTCATCCAGACAACAAAGACTTCATTGTTCAATTATCGTGCAGATTTCTCAAACAATGGGCGTCATTGTTCAATAACATCCTGCATCTACAAGTCTCAACTAGTTTTGCATTCCCAGACGATGACTCACATCCGCTTGGGCCTGGATAAGCGTAGAAATAAAATTAGACATTTAACCTCAAAATTCATCGTGGGAATCTTTCAAAATTACACTTTTAGCCCCAAAAATCAATCTTGGGAACCGGACCCCGGCTAGGCCAATGACCCCCCGGTTAGGCCAATGCCCTTCGCCCCGGCTAGGCCAATGACCTTGGCTCCGGCTAGGCCCGTGACCTTGACCTCCCGGCTAGGCCCGCGACCTTGACCCCGGCTAGGCCAACGACCTTGACAAACCTGCGCAAAAACCCCGCGCAGACTTGCGCAGAAACCTGCGCAGTGGCACATGTACTAATGTTATCACACCCAGAAGCGTTAGTTTTAATTTCACTTATAAATTTTGCAACTGTGGATACATCTACTGGGATAAATTTAAATTCGGAAGTAACACTAGGTTTATTAGTATACAATTTGGAAACATCAGCAGTATTACCATGTATAGTAAGGATACTATCGATAAAATAGCCATTAATCTCAGTTGCATTCCGAAGATCAGGAGGCAATTCATAATTTTTATTGTCATTCACTACTTTCATCTGTTTGAGCATATTCCAAGTTTCTTTAGAATTACTATTTGATTTAATCTTATGTTCAAGATAAGCTTTTTCTTAAATTTAATCGTCTTTGTAGCTAGATTGCGCAACAATTTATAGTAATCCCAACTAGCAGGCGACTTATATTTTTTAAATTTAACATACGCTTTGTCTCTAAGTTTCATTAGAAATGTTGTGTTTTCACTTGACAAACGAGAACTAACTTTATTAAAATTTGTGGAGGTTTTAATAGCAGCATGTTTGTCAATTACGGTTGTAATATTGTTATTAAGAAAAGAAATATTTGAATCCACATCATCAATATAAAATATGTTTTGCCATGCAATTCGTACATCATTAAGAAACGCTGTTTTGTCTTACTTGTATTGATAATTCACAAAAATAGTTCCATGATCAGAAAATATCGGCTCAATAACTCCTGAGTTCATAACAATACTAGTATTAGATACAATAATGTGATCTAAAAGTGACCTCCCAAATCTTGTCGGGTCCTCGATAATGTGTGTAAGATCCAAAGACTCCAGCATATTTGTATAGTATATAGAATCAGGTGAAATAGATGCCATGATATTGATATTCAAGTCCCCAAAACAAATAAGATTATCAGTAGCGAGAGATAACTGAGTGCATGACTGCTCAAATGTATCACAGAACAATTTATAATTTTGATTGGGTGGTTTATATACAACCCCCACAGCAAGTATTAATTTATTAATTTTGAGCGTTAACTATAGTTGTTCGATACATGAATTGTTTATATCAACTACAGAATAACTAAGATGATTTTTTATGCATGTTGTATTATATTATAACCACGGATATTAATAAAATCGTCACTTACTTGATTATCTAGCCAGGTTTCGCTAACAGCCAGAACAGCATAATTAGTTCCACTTAAAAAAAGTTTCACATCGTGCAATTTCGGTATCAAAGATCTGACATTAATATGTGCAAGACGTAAACGGATTGCGTTAATTAAGGATACAAAAAAAATATAAATAAATAAAAATGCGTATTGACAAATGTCGGCTCCCACAACAAACAAATAAGAAAAGCAATGTGAAATGTCACACAATATTGTAACCAGGGCTGTGGAGTCGGTAACAAAAAATCCGACTCCGACTCCGACTCCTGATATTTTAGTAGTTTGAATCCGACTCCGACTCCCGACTCCGACTCCGGCAGTACTAGAATATTGATAACCACCTGATAAACTTTACCGGCGAATGACGAATTTCACAAGTTGTGCAGAATGTGGTTGATTATAATAAATTTTATATTTACAAATATTCCATTCACGGTTTCCAGCAACGTACTGATTTCACGTACAAATACACAGAGTGGTTTACAAACGTAAATGAGGAAAAGGATAAAATTTACTTTAAGAAGAATACATTTCATGGCAAAATTTCATAAACGTGCAAATGCCATATTGTTATAACAAGTAAGTTTCTTACCTGCCTACTAAACTAACAGTACTCACTACATTCCGTAGTAGATTATTTTCTTAGAGGATCATTTACTACCTGCCTACATAATACAAGTTTACTGAGTCATAGGAAATTCAAATAGTCTGAGGTCTGGGCAGGGTTGAGCAGATTTAAATTATTTGATTAAAATAATGAATTTAATGGAGTAATTTAATTATCAAAAGTATATAAATATATTTAAATAATATTTTCTATATTTTGCTAAATCAACAAAACAAATACACAAAAGAAGTGCCCTTCAAATATTGCCAATTAAACAAAACCACCATGAACAGTAACAATATAACAAAATGCTGAAAATGTTTTAACTTTTAAAATACATCTTGAAACAGTTAAAACATAAAAATAAGGTGCACTATAAAAGTTAGAAATTAGACGTAATACTAATAATAGTAATAATACGTACTATGCTAGTTTTATTGTTAATCACATAAAACCGTTATTGGTAAGATATATAAAAACCGTCTACTACTTGTACAAGGACAAAGTCGGTATTTTTTAAATAGTTTGGTAGGAATTTAAATTTACAAGCGGTGATCACACTGATTCTCGAACACACTCTGCACACTCGTGGATCTATGAATTAACATATTATAGTGCACGTGCATTTTCATAAACTACCATAAATAAAGAAAAATCGATTTTTATTAACCCTGAGTCTGTCTTCAAATTGTCAGTACTACAGTCGTTCAAATAGTTTGTTAGCTTTCGGTGTTTTTATTTTTAAAAAAATTGTAAAGTGGGAGTCGGAGTCGGGTAATTTATACGGACTCCGACTCCGACTCCACCCAAAAAGTTCCGACTCCTCGACTCCGACTCCCGACTCCGACTCCGACTCTACAGCCCTGATTGTAACTGTAATTGTTAACAATGTTATAAGTAGAATACAAAAAAGAAAATAAATTTAGATAATTACTTAACTGAAGTAAGATTTTAAAGTTTATTAGATGGCTGGTATTCACTATCAACTGTGCAAGCTGCTATGTAAAATACTAGATAAGCAGCTCATCCAGACCATTGCATGTACTGATAATGTGAACATTTCTCTTTATTTTAGCAAAAACTTTTCCATTATTAGTCCATACTGAGTTATATCCCAATTTATTTACAGCGTATTTTAATAACTCCAACCGTTTTCGAGTAAGGTCCTCCCGGATAACCAATTTAGTACTTTTTAGTTTGCGTTTGCTTTGGAAAACGCCCTGTTTTACACTATGCTGCACAAACTTAACAATAATTGGTTTACATTTACCTTCTTTACTTTTTAACCGATGGCACACATCAATTGCATGGTTATGTAAATCGATGTTAAGCTTTTCCTTACAAAATTTAGTGACCACTTGCTCGGTGTTTTCGTTTGGAGTCTCTGTTATCCCAAAGATGCGCAGACTGTTTTTTCGGGTATATTGCTCATATTCATCGAACAGGACTTCAGAAGAAGATTTGGCGACACCCAATTGTTCTTCTATATTGATAATTTTCCCCTCCAAATTTTTAATAGTAACTCTTAAGGATTCATCGATCACAGCCTTAAGTTCAGCTCTAAGTTTAACCATAAACACGTCACCTTCTATCAACTTATCAGCGAGTTTTTGGGCTAGAGCATCGGTATTATCTTCGCCTTCATTTTTAGTACGGTTTCTTGTTTCCATTTTAATACAATTAAAGTTCTCAAACTGCACAAACGTCTAATTTTATACAGGCAGACGCGACCACATTTGCGAATTATATTGGCTTAAATACAAACAAATAAAAAAGAGTGCAAGAAAAGACCAAATGGAGGAAGCAGGGAAAGCAGCAAGAATGAATGATATGGAAATTTTATATAATGTAACACGAAAAATGGCAGGACAGACAAGCTACATGACAACGCACATAAGAAACAAGGATGGTAATGTACTTAAATCAGAACAAGAGATAATTGAGAGATGGTTGGAACATTTCAAAGAAATCTACTCTAAACAGGAAGAAAAAAACGTAGAAACTAACAACGAAGAGGTTGATGAACAAATGGGTGAAATTAATCTAAACTTGGGTGATATCTCAAAAGATGAAATACGAAAGGCCATAAAAAACTTGAAAAAAGACAAACGAGCAGGTTTGGACAACATACCGAGTGAACTAATTAAAGCAGGAGCGGAAACAAGTGTGAATATATTACACTGCTTAATTAATAAGATTTGGATAGATGAAAAACTACCGGAAGAATGGACTGTAGGATTAATTATTTAACTACCAAAAAAAGGTGACCGGACAAAATGTGACAACTGGCGAGCTATAACATTATTAAACATCACTAGCAAAATTTGCTATAGAAACCTGAGTTCGACAGGGATGCATCCTGTCAGCCCTGCTATTTCTTATTGTACTCGACTGGGTGATGAAGCAAATGACGGACAATAAGGAAGGTTTAGACTGGAGATTCGGGTATAAACTGGCAGATTTGGAATTTGCTGATGATGTTTGTCGAATATATGAAAAAAGAAGTCACATGCAAGAGAGATTAAAATTACTGAATACTATAGCAAGCACGGTCGGCTTGCAAATTAATATCAATAAAACAAAATCTTTAACAATAAACACAGAATATACAAAAGAAATAATGATAGAGAGTAGTACAATACAAAATATACTACAGAAAATATGGGCTTCCAATGGATTATCCAAGAAAATAAAACTACGAATCTTTAAAACCAACGTACAAAGTGTACTTCTGTATGGATCAGAGACATGGGCCTTGAACAAGAAGCAAACAAAGGAAGTTCAAATATTTATTAATAAATGTTTAAGAAGAATACTTAAAATATATTGGCCGGATAAAATCTCCAAAGCTGAGCTGTGGGAAAAAGCCGAACTAGAGCCTGTGGAAATTATTATAAAAAGGTGATGATGGAAATGGATCGGACACACACTCAGGAAACCCATCACGGACATAACCCGACAAGCGATGGAATATAACATTAAATGAAAAATAAAACAGGGCAGACCAGCTTTGACGTGGAGAAGAAGTGTTAACAATGAAATTAGAGTGCGTAAAATATCCTGGAACCAAGTGAAAGTGTTAGCAAAAAACAAAACTGAATGGAAAGACTTTGTAGAATCACTTTGTGGCTGTGTGGATAGTTAACTCAACTCAAACTCAAGCGGAGTAAAAAGTGAAGTGTATTAAGTCATGCTATGTAGTGAAAACTGTCATTGAAATGCCCATGTGCGCCCTATGATCTCGGGGGGATCAACAGAAACGAAGAAGAACGTGTTATTTTTAACTATAAACAAAAGACAAATTATAAAACAAAAGTTTACAACTAAGCCTATTAACATTTGCGATGATGTTCAGTACTGTTGACTGTTGTTCTCTCTTCAAGACCTACGATAATAGTTCAAAATACGTAATGATAATTTCTTGGATGCCAAATTTTATAGACTTTAATTTCTTACAATCCAGTAGCTCCTTTGATGCTTCTAGAACCTAAACAGCTGCAGTGAAGATATGGTACTCTAAGGGTCCCATCATAAAGGGTCTGAATTTCAACCGCTTAAATGTTTAATTGTAGTCTTCTTCTTCTTTCTCTTATTATTGCAGGCAAGCAAATTAAAAAACAGGTACACAATTATTAGTTTATTAGGTATGTTACACAATTAACGTGTTCTTATACATGTTAAAGGGCAAAGTCTAGAAGAAATTAAAGTCGAGCAGAAGCTGAAGGGTAGGGTACTTTATAATTTGAGTAGTTTTGAAAGCACATTCGCTGAATCAGTAATATCAACGCTTAATCTTGATCTTGAGCGGCCATCTTCATTATTTGATCATTCAAAATCATAAAACTCAATAATTTAGGATTTTAGGATAGCTACTGTTACGTTTTTTTTTTAAATTTGCATGATCTGTATAGACAACAAATTACCTATGTAAAACTAATATTATTGTCAAGGACAATAAAAAGTACCAGGTACTTACATTTAAAATGGAAATAGGGTTAAATAACACCAACACAAATAAAACTATGTAGAAGTGTATATTTATTTATATTTAATTATTTTCCAGCGATGACTTACCTTTTATTACCAGTTATCCAAGATTCTGAATTTATCAGACATCTATGCTTGAGTCCTTAAGTTCATTTCACTCTCCCCATTATGGTCGTTCTATCCTAGAACTAATTTGTTTACCCTCGGTAGAAAGTGTTGTTTACCATCAGAAGGGTCTGACAATATCTACAGGTTGATTCTGCCACGTTAGCGCCGGCCGAAATTCGTATTTCTACACATTGTAATGCGTGCTAATTTGGACGTCGCTAAACACCACCACAATCAGGTATAAGCATCTCGTGGACGCAAGAATGAAGAAAAACAAATTAAGTCCCGCGGTGCGCGAGTACACGACAGGCCCAGTTTTGCGCACCCCTCCTCAACCTCCAGCCCGGATAAGGAGGTCCAGAACAAAAAGGTATATAACGAAGCAACCCAGGCGGTTAGAGACACTTGATTCATGAGAACACCAGTCCTCCCTAGAAGTCCATCGTGGCATTACCGATTAGGTACCTGTGGCTTATATATTCTCATCCAAAACTCAATTCCTGTGGTGGTCCATCGTGGCATATCGATTAAATACCTCGTATCTCGCATATTCCCTCCCTGAAACCGATTCCCAAATCCGCTCGCAAGGATAACAAAGAACGAACCACGCACCAGGTCTTAGAAGCCACGCACAAAAATTAAGAACTTAACTCACCTGTTGGGACGTTGTTTTCTAGCCTCCAGTAGCCTCCTGCAGTGCCCTTGTATAAAATTGGAGCTCCAAGTAGCAATTTTGATCAGTAACCTAAATTTATGTTGTCGCAACTGGCAACTTCGTGAGAAGCGGCTAAATACAACGTTGTAATTTTATTTACTGTCACGATCCCCGGCCACTGCAGCTCGTCCAGAAAAATTACAAATAAAAGATTCTGGATATCCACTAAACTGCCCATTTATTAATTTGACCTGCCGATTCGAGGGCGGTACGCGCCACGCATTCGGAAACTTGCAAGCATTGTTTACAGTCGGCTCTTCGAATGCGAGCGGAATAAAAAAGGATGGTGGGCTGCCCAATCAGCTAGGCGCAGGGCAGAATTTGAACTTACTTGACGTGTAAATATTTTTATTAATAAATATTTAATTTTTATGTGTATTTGATCTTTATACTTGAGTTTATAAATCGAACCTTGGCTTTCTTACTACCCGCTGACAAAGTTGGGTATTAAGTAAAAGTTGTAATTAAGCAAGCCTAGTGCAGAATGAGTATTAATTAATAAGATACAACGTTACAATTCGTAAGTATGGTCATTAAATTAAATGCGTGTATACGGACTTCAGTAGAAGTACGTTGCACTAAAAATTAATCGATTACGGAAAAAAATCTTAGTAGAGCTGGTGCAGACTTGCAAATCACTGGCTAAATCAGTAAGAGAACATTAACCTATTGCACCAAATAAAACACAATCAATTCACAAAACTGCAATGGTTTTCCAAACCAAACTTTGAATTAAAAAGTATAAAACACGTGAACTTACATTTTTATAAAATTTTGATATCCTTAGAGAACTGCAGAATTTGCGGAAACATTTGCACTTGTGCTTGAGGCTGTATAGTATTAGAGCAACCATGCCATACTTGATCGGCTGCACTACATGTAGTTATGCTAACTTTTTAAATTAAATTGATTACTAAACTGTAAATCCATGAAAAAAGGTATGACTTTCAAAATCAGTTGTACAATAGTAATTTGTACAAAGGTTTTGAAAGTCATATTTGTTTTTCATGAATTTGCAGTTTGATTAACGACGGCGAAGCCCGAATTAATCAAGCAAATTAATGAAAAAAGGAACTTTCAAAACATGTTGTACACGTAGTTTTTTGCATAGTGACCTCTTGTGACTCGAAAAGGACTTCGGAATTTACAACTGTCAAATTGACATTTCAATAAAATAGTTAAAAAAATTGTAATTTGTTCACGATTTTGCGTTAAAAAGTGGTACCTTGTATATGATTTTTCATTAAAAAAAGACGACTTTCATGATCACTATGAAAAAATTACCACTTATCCTCTGCTTAATCTTACCCCTGCAATCTCTCGCAGTTTCACTCAAAGAGTGTATTCACTGGAGTAGAATCGTAGTCTCATGCACAGGCGAGCACGTGGATATTGCTATAGAAGCTATTCTGTTCAATTGATGATTTTGTGTTTAAAGAATTAAATGAAAATAACAGGATTGGTTATGGTTTAATTGTTACCATGTTTATACTCTCGGGATAATAAACATTGTCTAATAAAATTATACATCATGTGTCAATATAAAAGTTGAATGGGTTTAGATGGACAGGATTTACTACAACTTGAGAGCAGATTTTCATTTGGAAGATAGTAACTAGAAATTAATGTTAATAATTACTTTTAGATCAGTACAAGACGGTGTCACATTTAATCAGGATGGTTATGCTAACGTAATGTAATTAAGCTGAAGTTGACTCTGAAATGATCTTAAAGTATTGCTAATTAATGTTAAAATATGCTGAAATTAATATTGAAAATACAAGTTGTTTAAAAAGGTAACATTAATCACATGTAGATAATTACATGGATGTGAGAGCAATTTAAGGAATATTTGCATATGAACTACATAAGAGTGAGCAATTGTAGAAAAGAAATAAGACAGAAGCAAGATTAAAAGCGTGAACTGAAAAGAATAATTACAATGTGTTAAAAGTGAACAAGTATCAACATTTGTAGATATGCTGTAGTTTACAGGACCATGAATACTGACATCTGCAAGTTGGCAAAAAGTTATTTATAATCCCAATTAGCACAACCGACTGTCCACAAACTACATTTTATCATGTTTCACGGTATTTAAAACTAATCTTACGTTGATTTGATAGGTTGTAGCGACTAGGACGCAAGAAAAACTATTTCCGAACACTCCAAACGGTAACAGTTCAATATATTGGTACATAGCAGCATTTGCAAACGTTTACTAACTTACTATTGTGCTTGAAACAACTTGAAACTAGCCGGAAGTTCATTTCTTAACGTATTAATGTTGCAGTTTACAGGACCATGAACACTGACATCTGCAAGTTGGCCAAAAGTTACTTTCAATCCCAAATAGCACAACAGACTGCCCTGCTAAGCGTGCGATCACTAACAGGTTCTCAATAACTGGTTAAAAAATTGATTGCAGAGGTTGTAAACGCTGTAGGAGTGCATTTGGAGCTTCTTTGGCCATATAAAGCTGCTATATTAAATTTTTCCGCATCGAAAAAATTCAAATTCAATAGTTTAGTATTAAGTGGCTTTAAAACGCCTGAAAAGCACGTTTTTTAGAGAATATTAACTACAGAAAATATTGTTGTACTACTATAATACCTAGTGTCGATTAAAATATAATAGTTTTATTCCTGGTCTTACTAACAGGTGCTCAATTACAAGCTTAGAAATAATTGTAGAGATTGTGGACGCTGTAGGGGTGCATTTGGAACTCATTTATGTAGCCATATAAAACTGCAATATTAAACTCTTCTTCATCCAAAAAATTCAAATTCAATAGTTTAGTTAAAACGTCTGAAAGGCACGTTTTTAAGAAAATATTAACCACGCAAAATACTATTGTACGACTAGAATACCTAGTGTCGATCAAAATATAATATTTGTAGCCCTGCTTAGTGTGCCATTACTAACAATTGCTCAATAACTGACTTCAGAGGTTGTAAACGTTGTAGGAGTGCATTTAGAGCTTATTTAGCCATATAAAGCTGCTATATTAAATTGTTCTTCATCCAAAAAATTCGAGTTTAATAGTTTAGTATTAAGGTGCGTTAAAACGTCTGAAAGGCACGTCTTTAAGGAAATGTTAACTACACAAAATATTATTGTACTACTATAATACCTAGTGTCGATCAAAATATAATAATTGTAGCCTTGCTAAGTGTGCCATCACTATCAAGTGCTCAATAACTTACGTAGAAGTGATTTCACAGGTTGTAAACGCTGTAGGAGTGCATTTGGAGCTTATTTAGCCATATAAAGCTGCTATATTAACTTTTCCTTCATCCAAAAAATTCAAATTCAATAGTTTAGTATTAAGGTGCGTTAAAACGTCAATTACACAGAGAACTTAATTTACCGCTGATCCTAGACCACATAAATAAACAGTGTACTAAATTTTTCGATACGATCAACCAGTGTCCTAGTGCAGTGACGTTTAACCTCGGACAAAAAACAAACACCAAATATTAAATAGAAGACTCCCATAAGACTTATTAGAATAAATACTCAACCTGTATTCACAAGCATTAGATACATGTATTAAGTTTAATGTACAATGTAAAATACGATTATTTTAATAATTCTCACTATGTTAGTTTAAGTTAAGTGCAACATAGAACCGAATCATGTATAGCAAATTAATTGCTGAGCTGATTTCATTAAATTAAAAAAAAACCTCTAAAATGCATGTTTTTAAGGAAATATTAACTACACAAAATATTATTGTACGACTATAATACCTAGTGTCGATCAAGATATAATAACTGTAGTCTTGCTAAGTGTACCATCCCTAACAGGTGCTTCATAACTGACGTAGAAGTGATTGCAGAAGTTGTAAAAGCTGTAAGAGTGCATCTGGAGCATATTTGGCCATATAAAGCTGCTATATTAAATTTTTCTTCATCAAAAAAATTCAAATTTAATAGTTTAGTATCAAGGTGCGTTAAAACGTCTGAAAGGCACGTCTTTAAGGAACTATTAATTACACAAAATATTATTGTACTACTATAATACCTAGTGTCGATCAAAATATAATATTGGTAGCCCTGCTAAGTGTGCCGTCACTAACCGGTGCTCAATAACTGACTCAGAGGTGATTGCAGAAGTTGTAAACGCTGCAGGAGTGCATCTGGAGCTTATTTAGCCATATAAAGCTGCTATATTAAATTTTTCTTTATCCAAAAAATTCAAATTCAGTAGTTTAGTATTAAGGTGCGTTAAAACGTCTGAAAGGCACGTTTTTAAGAAAATATTAACCACACAAAATATTATTGTACGACTATACTACCTAGTGTCGATCAAAATATAATAATTGTAGCCTTGCAAAGTGTGCCATCACTATCAAGTGCTCAATAACTTACGTAGAAGTGATTTCACAGGTTGTAAACGCTGTAGGAGTGCATTTGGAGCTTATTTAGCCATATAAAACTGCTATATTAAATTTTCCTTCATCCAAAAAATTCAAATTCAATAGTTTAGTATTAAGGTGCGTTAACACGTCAATTACACAGAGAACTTAATTTACCGCTGATCCTAGACCACATAAATAAACAGTGTACTAAATTTTTCGGTACGATCAACCAGTGTCCTTGTGCAGTGACGTTTAACCTCGGACAAAAAAACAAATACCAAAGATTAAATAGAAGACTCCCATAAGACTTATTAGAATAAATACTCAACCTGTATTCACAAGCATTAGATACATGTATTAAGTTTAATGTACAATGTAAAATACGATTATTTTAATAATTCTCACTATGTTAGTTTAAGTTAAGTGCAACATAGAACCGAATCATGTATAGCAAGTTAATTGCTGAGCTCATTTCATTAAATTAAAAAAAACCTCTAAAATGCATGTTTTTAAGGAAATATTAACTACACAAAATATTATTGTACTACTATAATACCTAGTGTCGATCAAAATATAATAATTGTAGCCTTGCAAAGTGTGCCATCACTAACAAGTGCTCAATAACTTACGTAGAAGTGATTTCACAGGTTGTAAACGCTGTAGGAGTGCATGTAGAGCATATTTGGCTATATAAAGCTGCTATATTAAATTTTTCTTCATCCAAAAAATTCAAATTTAATAGTTTAGTATTAAGGTGCGTTAAAACGTCTGAAAGGCACGTCTTTAAGGAAATATTAACTACACAAAATATTATTGTACTACTATAATACCTAGTGTCGATCAAAATATAATATTTGTAGCCCTGCTAAGTGTGCTATCACTAACCGGTGCTCAATAACTGACTCAGATGTGATTGCAGAAGTTGTAAACGCTGCAGGAGTGCATCTGGAGCTTATTTAGCCATATAAAGCTGCTATATAAAATTTTTCTTCATCCAAAAAATTCAAATTTAATAGTTTAGTATTAAGGTGCGTTAAAACGTCTGAAAGGCACGTTTTTAAGAAAATATATAAATATATATAAAATCAAGAATCTATACTTACTCTCATCCATGGTCTCCTCTAAATTAAATCTTAGAGGTAAGACATTTGGCAAAGGAAATGTTTCGTATTGTATTTAAACAGTGAAGAATGGAAATTATGTGGAGCAATTAGGAATATATTCTATTTTGTAGGTAGAGAACCTAGAGAGAAAAGAAATAATACAAACATTATATACTATGTCTTCCGAAAACCGTAAAAAACGTTTATGTTCCCACAAATATCAACTACTAGTGAATCACCCGAGCTACGCTTCGCTTTGTTAATTACACGATTTAGTTAAAACTCTACTTTTTCGTCCTTTCTTGAAAATAGAAACCGGCCTACGATCTAAGTCTAAAAATTAGCAAAATTTTAAGCCATCATACAATTTAATCGGTCCAGTATCTTCGGAGGGGATAGCAAACAAAGAAAGAGGCCACCGATTTTATGGTATAGATGGCTAATTTGAATAAATTTCATCTACATTATTTGATAAAAATTGCCTAAATCGTGTACGGAAAGGACCGTACTATTTTTTTCCAACAGTTCTGGTTATGATTCATTATAACGCTTGTGGCTATGGTGTCTTTGAATACTTGCCACTGACATTAGTGACGTTACTGACATTTAATTTGATTTGATTGTCAAATGTCACGTGATTCGTGTTTGTAACTTTAAAATTCTGTGAAATTTGTTATTTAAAAAATGCCTCAAGGAAGAAAGAAGACCCCTTTTAGTGGCAAAGCTAAGAAAGAGCAGCTAAAAGCCAAAAAACAAAGTAAAAACCAAATTGGATCACAACGTAAGCACATTAATTTTCGTTTATCTGCATTTCTAACCTATTTATTTTAGATTTCAAAAGCGCTCTACTAGTTAACAATGCCGACGAAGAAAATAAATTCGGCGACACGCAGAAGGTTAATTATCAGAAAGCAAAAGCCGGAAGAAGCAATGCGAATAGGTATGCGCTTCAGTTTTTTCGCGAAACTGATGCTGAAATTAAGAAACGCAAAGAAATGGCTTATCAATCCTTGAAACCCATCACCGAAAAAGACCTAGAGATCAGTATTGATGACTACTTTTTAAAAGAACTGGATTTCCCAAAACGTCCAAGTTGGTCTTTTGAAGAAACGTCTGATGTGTTGGATGCTAAGGAAAATAGATATTTCACCGTATGTACTGTTGCAATTATTTAAAACATTATATTATAACCCTAGCTTTGTAGCAATATATTAGCAACATTGAAAAAGAATTTAATTGGAATGAATTAAGTTACTTTGAACTGAACTTGGAAACGTGGAGGCAACTTTGGAGAGTTTTAGAAATGTCCGATATCATTCTTATTATCGTAGACATTAGGTTTCCTGTAGGTATTCCAGGCTTTCTCGTATCTTTAAACTACTTTTTGTAATCTTTGCAGGCATTAATGTTTCCACCTTCGTTGTACGAATACGTAACGCAGAGTTTAAATAAAGATATGATCCTGGTGTTTAACAAAGTGGACTTAGCTCCAGCTGAGCTTGTAGCAGCCTGGAAAGCATATTTTAAAGACAAATATCCGAAATTGCACATTGTAATGTTCACAAGCTTTCCGGGTTATAATTTAATTGGAAAGCAATCTGACAAGGCAGGGTTGCAAGTGCGACGCCGTCGTGGCAAGTTCCGCATGGCTGCAGAAGGAACACAGTTACTGTTCGATGCTTGTAAAAGTATAGTAGGAAATGAGGTAGATTTGTTGTCATGGCAAGAAAAAATCAAAGAAGAAATGTTGCATGAATATGCTGACGAGGATGTGGAAATTGAGGCAACCATCGATTTGAAAAAGGTCGACACTGGGTATTTCAAACATGAGAAATACAAGAATGGGGTTCTTACGATTGGCTGTCTTGGGCAGCCGAACGTGGGAAAGTCGTCTTTAATGAATGCAATCATGGGGAAGAAGGTAGTCAGCGTGTCCAAAACTCCAGGGCACACCAAGCACTTCCAGACTATTTTTCTCACTAATACTGTTAGATTGTGCGACTGCCCTGGCCTCGTTTTTCCTTCGAAAGTGCCAAAGGTGCTGCAAGTTCTCATGGGGAGTTTTCCTATAGCGCAACTTCGAGAACCTTTCACCGCTGTGAAGTACTTAGGTGAGGTTTTTTTGGTATCATGAAATATAGTGGAAATAGTTTCACAGACTTGCTAATCGTTAAGAGTTTTTTAATGCTACATTGAATGCTAGCGACATGTTCAAATTTACTCGTATGGATAGATTTGATTTTCTTTTGGTTTTTTTGCAAATTTCTTTGTCGATCGTATAGCCATCCCACTTTACACTTCGAAAAACCGAATTTTTGTCTTAGCATAACTACCTCAAACAATTCTATGAGATTTATTTCTTTAGTTTTAGTTATTGAGTCTAGCACTTTATTTTGTTGTTGCTTATAACAACCAATTCAACCTACTTCATTCTATTAACCCACAACTATTCACTGGTTTTCTGGTAAGAACTAACCGATTTTTATCTGCTAGTAAGTATAATTTATTGAAGAACTGTAAGTGCCGCTACTGTTTTATAATTTGAATTAATTCAATGCTGTTGAAAACCTTTTTCCAAATGAAATGTTTGTATAATTTCGTTTTTATAGCGGAACATTTGAATTTACCAACTTTGCTCAGAATAGAGCATCCCGAGGGGGACGAAGAATGGTCAGCAATGGATGTGTGCGACGGCTGGGCCAAGAAAAGAGGATTTCTAACTGCAAAGGCTGCTAGACTTGATTCTTATAGAGCTGCTAATAATTTGTTACGAATGGCTTTAGATGGAAAGATTTGTTTGTGTCTGCGGCCACCAGGGTTTTCTGAGAGAAAGGGTAAAATTATCTACAACAAAAACTGGCATTTTTATAGATTAATTTTGCATTTTGTTTGTTATAGAACATTGGAAAACTCATCCTGAAGTCGAAACAGTTCGATGGATTCAAGCCAAGTCAAATGAAGATGCAAGCGACTGTAATGCGTATGAAAATGTTGTGGATTCGTCTGATGATGAAGTGGCCATACCTTCAACATCAGTTGGTCCTGAACCTCGTACGTCCACAAGCGAGAGAGATGAAGATTCGCAATCTAGTGATAGTGATGAACTAACCTTAACTACAAATAAATTTGCTTTGCTTGAAAATAATTAGAATGTTATCGAATTCTTATATAAAGTTGTTTCATTTATTTATGGATGTTTTATTAAAATTCTAACGGGCTAGTTTGTAACGATACGACACAGTATTTGCGAAAAACCAAAATAAAGCTAAACGACTAGCGCGTACAATTACTCACAAAATCGGGAATGTAACTCACATAGGACCGCTGCCCAGCCCATTACAAAAGAGTTGCCGGC
>CALNHX010010026.1:0-43935 GCA_940337035.1 Agriotes lineatus
CATATGCTCACACGTGACTTGGAGGTAGCACAACGGGTCCATCTTGAGTTCTAAGTGCACGTGAACGTAGTTCACCCTCCACACAAAAAATTCAAATCCACACAAAAAGATATATTAGTAGGACGACAAAATTATGTTTTTTAGATTCTCTGGTTTTCTCTAGCCTGTTATACACATCGGACCATAAGAAGTAAGTATGTGGCACTATTTACATCTACTAAATACGTATCTCCTGGACAGCCTACAGAACTAATGACTTCAATTAAAAGATATTATTCCAATCAAAATGCATGACAGTGTTTATCAAAGGATACTGAAATGCTGTGGATGTGTAGCTCGTAAAAGCATGAAACTTATCATAATAGACGGTCAAGAAAATGTTCCACAGGATCAACTCCGTGACCTGACTGGAACACAGATATGAAATACAATGTTCCAATGATCGGACACACTACAGTTACTGAATCTCTGATATTGATGTTTCTAAGTGAATAGGTACGTTATGCTCTTAACCATATTACCTTCTTTTTTTAAATTGGTTTTTTGGTCTTCTCGGCGGTGTTTGAACTGTTGGTTTGGAATATCTTACTATTTTTCTAATTTTATCATCGGACATTCACCTATACTATGTTGATTCCTCCCATTCCACTTTTATAATTCCCAACTTCTGATGCCTTCTACATTACACTGCCTTTGTATTTCTTCAATTATAATGTGATATAGTTTATTGTTTTTCATAAAGTTTGCATTTCCGTTGTGTCCAAGATTTGTCTTGCCTTTGTAGACATTTTGAAATTTTCTAAAGTTTCCAATGTATGTTTCAGTTGTAGATGGTCGAACTCTTTCTCAATATAAACGAAACGGAAGAAAAGTGGGTTGTTGTACTCTACTAGGTGAGTTTTTGAAAATGTTACAAGGCAATATCTCGAAAACGGTTTCAAATATGTTCATTACATTTTGGTGAGGTAATAGAGAGATGGGGGGAACATATTTAAAAGTATGTTTTACAATTACCCCCTTCTCTATTTTGAGGATCAGGGGGTAACTTTGGAATTCTAAATAGGATGATGTACTTTTGTTTATAAAATTCGAATCTACGTAAAAAACTACGTATGTGTACAAAACATTTTTGGATTTGCTGTTTCGGTTACGGAATTGTGATTAACTAAATTTTGACTGAATTAAAAAAATTAAAAAGACTCCGAATAAATCAGGTTCACTTATTTCATAATTATTATTCGCTTCCATCGAAATGAATTATTTTTACTTAATTCAGTTGAGAATTTTGACATTTTAACGCTTATTATTCTTTTTTATTTTATAACCTAATCAATAATAATTCCGTAACCGAACAAGAATATCCAAACATGTTTTGTACACATATGTAGTTTTTTACGTAGACTCTTATTTTATAAACAAAAGTACATCATCCTATTTAAAATTCCAAAGTTATCCCCTACCTCTCAAAATAGAGAGAGGAGGTAAAAGTCAAAAATATGTTTTTATATGTCTCCCATCTCCCTATTACCCCACCAAAATTTCATAAAAATATTTTTTTACCATTTTCGAGGTATCGCCTTCTAACACTTTAAAAAACTCACCTAGTATAACCTTTTGGATTATTTGCCAAACTATGTAGATTGCGTTTGTGCTGGTTGCCGTTACGTCTAACGCCTTCTTGTTCGTCTAGCAATGTACTTATGTGTTTTATTTTCGATCATATTGGTGACCGGTTATTAAAATAACGAGGATGTTTTTTAACAAGTTGCGTCAGTTAACTGCTAAGCACGATTTTTTTCTCTTATATGTACGGCAAAAAGCAATCATCCCAGTTCTACAGTTATGACATAACATATCACGAGTATCTAATCCCATTATGTTAACTTGAATTTTAAGAAAGGAAATAATGCAACAGTTGCTATTTTTAATAAATACCAAAAAAATCAGCAATTTTTAGTTATGACACAGCTGTTCTTCATTTCTCCGCTTGTATGTAGCTCTTACAGCTCCTAAATGTAGGTTTTCCTATATTATTATCATAGGTAATAAATCGACATTGATCTTATTTTTAAGACATTTTAGGACAGTTCCCAAAAATATTTTATTTTGATCGTGTTATATATAAATTATATATTAATTAAATTAAGTTGAAGTTCAATAATTGTATTAGGTTTTCAGCTATTATGATGTAGTTAGTTTCTTCATTGGTGTACATTGGATTGCTTATGCCTTCCTTGCAGGTTGCAAGCTTAAAAATATAAGCTGGGGAAAATTTACCATTTTTGAAAATGTTTCAACATGTATAGTGGGAGGTATTGCTTGTGTCAATTTTGGAAGATTGTTTGAGATATTGCTTCTGGTGCTGTGTAATAGATGTTACCGAAGACTCACGTTCAATGTGGATTAAATCCTTCTTTATCTTCCAATAGTTTAGTTTATAATTGCTGAAATTCGTCTGGTTAAACCAGGATTAGAAATTAATTCAGAAGCAACATTCACCTGTAGAAATCTGATAACTCCGATGTGTAACGAAAGTCCTCTCTCGCACTCGTTAGACAAGTATGCCACTATTTCATGCCTGTTTAATTTCTTTTCCTTTTTGGTTCACTTGCCACCACATGGAGTCTAGCTACTTTGGGGGAAGATTTGCAAGTGATCACTTCTGTAAGTGATTTCCAGCGACTGTTACGTCACGCTTATTGTTGCTTTCCTTTAACAACTATTAAATGCGCTTTTCCCTCGTGCGAGTTCACTTTTCTACCTAGAAAAAGATCCGCACAATTTGTCCTTGCAGTTTTGAAAAGCATCTCCACATACGATTTGGAAACCTCATGGTCGACTTGCGGTTATGGTTTCATGCAGATTGTTAAGGAAAACTGCAAAATTGCCACACATTGCTTAGCGAACGCTTGTTTAGGTTAGCTGTGACATGCTAGTATTATTACATTGGCTGTTAACTTTGCTGGTTTTGGTTGCGTTCAATTCTTTGTAGCCTGTTCAAGAACCATTGTTTTTCACTAATATGCATTGCAAGGGAGTAGTAAGACGTCTGTGCTTTCTAGTGTTTTCTACACCAACATTGAAGTGTATAACCATTCTGATGCAATAGGCCTATCGCGAGAATTTCGCTTAATGGCGTAACGAACCTCGCAGGTGAGAGCGTCCGTGACCCGTTATCCCATCGGTATCATTACCGGTTGGAAAACATGCGCTATTGAAGACATTTATCGGTACATTTGTGTTTATTTCGCTTTCAATTGAAGTTGGTATTTTCAATTGCATGTCCACAAATAGCATACTTTTTGAGTTGGTCGACGATTCTATGTGTGTTAAACCATCAACTAATTAAAGTCAATTGAAATTATATCTAATTATTAGAACCGCTACCTTTAATTTTTTAGTGAATATTATTAAAATACTTATCCAGTTAGCTTTACAATATGTCATTTGTGTTCCATATTCTACTATATTTGGTCGCTGGGGCAAGTATAGCATTCTTCTATGCTATAATTTCTCATATAAATGTAATTTTCTCATTAATTTCTATCTGTTTTAACATTTTTATTATAAAACCTATAATGATATTTATTTAATTGTTTCCACTTTATTCTTGTTTTCGATATTTCGTTTTTGTGGGACCTGTAATTGCTGTTTCTGCAAACAAGAACTCAATACAATAGAAGTATGTATTTGTGTTTATTTTTGTAATAAATATGTTAGGTATAGCTAATTTCAGTTACATTAAGTAGTACTGCTGAAGTTTTCTATAGAGTGCCCTTTTAGACGATTATTGTATTTTTTTTTGCTAGAATTCCTGCCTTTTACAGTTTGTTTCCTTAATTCTGTGCGAAATATTTATTCTAACTACCCACTCCTTTTTTCAGATTTTTACAATTTAATCTTGTTTACTGATGGTGACTCTATTGCACCTGGTATTGAAACTTTTATGGTAATTACATATCTTTTGTTCCTTGGCATACTTAGAAAAAATGTTAGAGAGCTAATCTTTACGAATAATTTATTTACACGTGCAATATAACTCATTCTACTAGTAACGCGAAGAGCGAAACTACTCATTTTTCAGAATTTTAGAGATTCGGCCAAAAATATCTATTCAGTATTTCATCCGTGGTTTGCGTGATTGCGTGAGTAGCAATTACTTTGTTAATAATGTTCTATGTTGCATGCGTATAATAGTCAATTCAATAAATTCTGCTGTTATTACTGGGCACATACCAAACATTTGTACATAGTCAAATGGATTATAAAATAATTAGTAAAGTAGTTAGGCCACTGCAGACCTCTCAAACTGCTATTGTTCAGGGATTACAGGTCCCCTTCTGGGGATAATTGCCGAACAGTCAAATATCCAGACTTAAACTTTAGTTAAAGTTTATATGACTTCATTGGAATATACCTCAATTCTTTCCAATCCACGTTTTGTTATAATAACCAGCATAATGCTACAGTACTATAAACACAACGGTAAAGATATCCATTCTGTATTATTTTACATGCCCTTAAGTCAAATATTAACGCAAAATTAAGTCGCTTTTTGTTACAAATACAATTCTACTAATACAATACAAAAAGCCTTATTTCCATAGCCAGCCCCTGGCTGTTTACTAGCAAAACATAAAGGCAGTTGGGTTTGACAACTTACTACAAAACAAAATAAACTTCATAAAACTTTATAGATAGCTGTCACTAAACATTTCTAACTTAATATTTTAGCTGATCAATAACCAATAACTAAATGAACACAATTTAAAGGGAGCTATTTTAAAAGAGTAGAATATATTGATTGCTACGACGCGTGCTTTGAAGTAGCTTCGTGTATCTACAGAGGCATCTATATTTTGTGATCATAGATTTCCTTTTTATACAGTTGCGGCTTCATTATACAACAAATAAAAGTACCTAATCAATTAAATTATTCTAAAACATCAAATCACAATAAAAAACTAAATAACACTCTCTATTAAATTACCTATATTTTTATATAAACTGCTGGTATTAGATCAATAAAATATACAGTAAACCACGTAACATCAGATGCACTAACATTCAAAAATAATGTACTATATTATTAAAAAATTAATAAAATAAAATACTATGATATTTATAATAACGCGGCATTTTATAATCTAAAAAGGAATTGGATGCTCCAAATGAGAGCAAATCGATTGTTATCATTAATGCTTGTGTGAAAAACCACAACTAAGCGTAATAACAATATCAGTTTCGTCTTTAAAAATACAGAGACGAGATTTAAACGAAATTGTTTACAATAATATCTCAAATTTATAAACAAATTTCTGGAAAAATAATTTAACTTTACCTAACAATCAGATGTTTTTATCTTAATTTCCTTTTGACGAAAGAAAAATATGATCAGCGTACAGTGCAAAAGTAGCCCTACAAATATTTTTCGTTTAAAAATAACCGTATAAACGCTTTTCGATTGAAGAAATGTGATATACAGGGTGTTTTAAACGAAGTGTGCACTATTGCTAACTTCTTTATTATTGGACGTACGATATTGGTTAAATTGGCAAACTAGTGGCATTTTTTCTGTTGATTAGAATGGCGAAAACAGAAAAACAATTGAACATCGCCTTCTCGCGAAATTTGGAAAAGTTTACTTTTGTTAAATGGAACACCCTGTATATTTTTCAAAAACTTGAACTAAAAATGAATTTGTGATATAAAAGTCTTAATACACTATTGTCTTAAAATGAATACTAAAGAAGTTATCGCAAGTTTCAGTTTTGTATAAATTGTATTTTATTTTCAGGTAAACTACTGTTTTTGTTCATGACACGGCAAAATTTTATTAAGAAAAGTTGTTCAGAATCAGAAATTATGGCCCTATGCAAAATTTCAGAAGGATATGTTCGACTTAGAATAAACCATTATTATTATTATTATTGAATTTATTAAAAATTTAATCTATATCGACAGATCTTTCTGAAATTTTGCATAGGGCCATAATTTCTGATTCTGAACAACTTTTCTTAATAAAATTTTGTCGTGTCATGAACAAAAAGAGTAGTTTACCTGAAAATAAAATACAATTTATACAAAACTGAAACTTGCGATAACTTCTTTGGTATTCATTTTAAGACAATAGTATATTAAGACTTTTATATCACAAATTCATTTTTATTTTAAGTTTTTGAAAAATATACAGAGTGTTCCATTTAACAAAAGTAAACTTTTCCAAATTTCGCGAGAAGACGATGTTCAATTGTTTTTCTGTTTTCGCCATTCTAATCAACAGAAAAAATGCCACTAGTTTGCTAATTTAACCGATATCGTACGTCCAATAATAAAGAAGTTAGCAATAGTCCACACTTCGTTTAAAACAGGCTGTATAGTGAAAAGATTTAATATTACTTCTGGTTTTCGACTTTTCTTCATTTATGCCTAATAGGTACAGCACGTGCACTATATTACCTACCTGCATTATGCATACGAATATGAGTGTTTCTCTTGTGTTTGTTCTTCTGAATTTCCTCTTAGCAGCAAATTACAACTATTAATTACGTTTCCTCTTCTTCCATTTTTAAGACTTTGTCATTTGTTGGTTAACCCTTCTATCTAGGATATCTTTGGTATTATTCCAATTGATTAGAATAAAGAAGTTACAGAAGAAAATATTTTTAACGTCTTTAATTAATAAAGCGCAGTGTAAAAACAATTTTTTCTAGATATAATAACGGTTGACGAATGCTGATAATTATATACAGGGTTTTCATGTATATTTTGACATGCACAGGTATATTATTACAGCTAAAAAACTAAAAATACAAAAATTGTAGGGTTTCACCCAAACCACCAAAATCTTTTACCAGAAAGAACAAGGAAACATCACAAAATACCAGAATAGCAGTAACAACGAATTTTCTAGATAGAACACCCTATATATTTGTAAAATTCTTTCGGGAGCTTATTTTTACCATTCCAAATATAGTTTATAACAAGAGATCAATAAAAAAAACCTTAGGGTAGGCTGTGATATGTGTTATACGTTTGGCAGTACTGAAGTGTATTGTCAGTATATGTCAAATTTGATATTAGTAGGTTAGGTTTTGTTTGTTATTTGACACAGACTGACGTAAAACTTAACCTGCAATTCTCGAATTTGACATCTACTGACAATACACTTCAGTACTGCCAAACGTATAACACATACCACAGCCTACCCTAATTGGTTTTTTATTGATCTCTTGTTAGTATACATATAATAAGTTTTCATGATAATTTCATTTTTACTCTACCAACATTAGCAAAATACAGGGTGTCCCAGAAATAAGCGCACAAAAAAGTCCATAAAAGGAACCAATGAGTTGACACAATTTCTGAAATAATTATGAAAATCGGCTTCTGCCTTGCCGAATAAAAAATTATTAAAGTTTTATTGAAAAAATACAGTGCGCCACCGCTTTTTACTTTACTGTTACCCATTAATTTTTGGTAAAAGTTTTGTTGATAACCATAGCAACATAACAAAAATCTTGTCACTGTCGAACGTATTACCTTAGCATTATATCTTTCTGAAAAGCTGGGTTGCATAAAGGGTTTTTTAATCAAATTTCAAAATGCTCACAATAAAAAAATAGTCTTTTCTGTATATATTTTAAATCGAAAAACGGGCTCTTCAAATATTTCAAATATATACAAGCAGAGCTTTCAATGTCAAAGCTCTAATATCGGTGCTATTTGGTGTTTTGTGATACTCATTTGCTTCCAATAGTAATAGATTCTAGTGGTTCAGGTAAAACCCTACAACGATTGTATTAAAAGTTTCTGTCTCTATAAAAAAACCCTATAGATGGGTGTCAAATATACATAAACGCTCTGTACAAAATAGATAATACTTTATTACATTCCTGGGTGAAAAATGTTTCATTATAGCTGAGAGCTAGGCTAATTACCAAGAGCAAGTGCATTTTTCTTCTTTCTGGAAAAAAATCAGAGTGGTCCGTGAGGAATCTGCCAAACCTTAGGTATAATCCTTGAGTAATTTTAAACAAAAAAAAAATCTGTAAGTGGGTTTACACCGAACTTCCCTGGCGCGAATTAGGTCAATTTGCAAATTCAAAAAACATGTATCCCGCTGGGGTTTGAACCCGCCGCATCTGCTCAGCGATCGTAACCGCATCTGCGTAGCGATCGTAACCGCACCGATAAGTTGAACTGCGCCATCGAGTCTTATTGAAATGAGTGCGGCGCGCGCCTCTATTTAAGGGAACGGTCTTATTGTTGAAATCTTTCGACTCTTTTGTGACATTATCCTGTATCTGTTGAATCCTATTTTCGGCAAGTGTAAAGCCTGACCTATGTGAAAATTATTATTTCCTTCTATTTCAAAATTAACGGAAAAACAAACAAAATTTTATTTTTTAAGGTGCTTACTCTGTATATATTTGTCTGAAGTTTTCACGGTTTCATGCCAGGTATATACAGGGTTTCCGAATTTCGTAGGGACAGTAGATAGGCAGAGCGGGTACGGGATCACTTTAAGCATAGGGAAACCCAAAACATAACCTCACTTCTGAACTGGATGGCATGTCCATCCGAAGCATGACGTATCCACCCCTTATAGAGCAAGTTAAGGTGACTGAAGAGTTTCTTGTAGGAAAAGAAGTATTTTTTGTGTCAACAATAACCAGAAGGTCGTTGTAGGGTAGGTATTGCATCATTGCCCAGAAGGTATAACCGGAAGTGGAGTCTGCACCGGGAGCCGGAGGCTGAGGGCTGAGGCCAGGGGCTGAAGCCGAGAACCGGAAGCAGGAGGCCGGGGGCTGCAAGCCGGGAGATGCCACCGCTGGCTGGAGGCTCAAATAAGGGGTTGTATCTCGTAAACGGGTGGGAAAAACGGAAAACGGGTGAAAAAATGGCACCCCCACACTGTCTGTAACATATTAAAAATTGAAAACGCCCTTATGACATTTTCGAAAATTATATTTTGGATCTGTAAGAACTGCTGGCTATTAAATACTAAAAGGGGTTGTATCTCGTAAACGGGTGGAAAAAATGGAAAACGGATGAAAAAATCACACCCCCTAACACCGCCACCTGCAAATGAAGCCATCTATAACATACTAAAAATTGGAAGCGCCCTTATGACATTTTTGAAAATTATATTTTGGATCCGCAAAAACCGATAAGCCTCCAAACAGTACATGATGCGCCATCTAGCGATAATACATCGGAATTAATTAATGTAATCAAATATTACACACCATCTGTATCCATACTCTGAAACTATCCGTAATCTAATTAGAAGTATACATCTGACCAAATATCCGCTAGCAATTTATCGTGTTGAAAACCATAAACAGAAATCTCAACCGAGCATCCTGTTGCAAATATCTCGCAGGAAAGCCATAATCTTGCGACTAAACCGAGTATCCTGTTGCAAATATCACAAAGTAAAACCTAGATAATACTAATTAACCGAGTATCCTGTTGCAAATATCTCGCAGAAATACCATAATCTTGTGACTAAACCGAGAATCCGTTTCACACTATCAAAGAAAATGTAATTAGTTTTTGTGGTGAAGAAGCTGGTGATAAGCATTTAGTATATAAACAAACACGGAAAATTATTATTTTAATCCAGTTTTCGAGCTCTTCACGTGTGTATAGTGCTTCGAGTATCAACATCAGTTTACTTCAAGTGCTAATAAAAAGTATCAACATCAGTTCAGCTCCATTCAGATTGTCGTCGGTTTTCGGGTAGTCGTCGCGAAACGAATGTGTGTTTTCTGTGAATTTATGTTGGCGATCAAGAACAACTGTAAGATGAATCTTCAGAAAATAAATGCAGCTGGATTGATGGAAAACAAACCCGTTTGAAAGGTATCCGACATGGAAATAAATAAAGAATACGAAGTTACTCTAATAAAATCAGTCAAGACACGGTTTGGTAGAGGTATAGGCTGTGAAACTGCTCAACATTCCATATTTTTGCCAAAACGAATGGTAGATCTGATAACGGACGCAGATATCGAAGATGTTAACAATAAAAAAAGTTGGCACTTGTGATGACGGGAATCGAAGCAGGAGGTGCCTCCCAATTAAAATTTATCGAAATTGCATAATCATCTATTCGTTTATTATCGCTTCGCTTCTGAATATTGTTTACGATGCTTCCTTTAATTTTATCCGATGGCAGTGAGGATGACCGCTATGAACAGACTTGTAATGGAATCGAACATTGGCTTTTTTGTGGTGAACCTCATATGTTTGAAAGGACGCAAAGAGTGGAATGGTGCAACGAAAACTGTTACGTTTATTTGTTCGAGCAAGTTCACGAGAAGACTCAAATTATAGAAGATAAAATGAATCAACTTCAATAACCACAACAAAACCAGCAGCAGCAACAGCTGCAAGAAAAAAATGATAAAATTAATCTGGTAAAGCTATTAATAAAACAGCTTAAGGTAATTAAACATTTATACCCATTAAGCAACAACAATAGAAAATGCCAATTAGAACAATTATTAGCAAGATTAAAAACGGTTCGTAGCAAAATAACATTATCGTAGGAAAAGATAAACGAGGAAAATAAAAATGCATTGTAGTTCTACGTTATACGATTTATGTGTATTAACTATTAGTGCTGCAATACCAAAATTAAATTATATAAGATTATTAAAATTACCAGTTAAATGTATAGCAGATATTGAGTTAGCCTGGGAAAATAGACTATCAATGTGTCACGAAATACTTGAATCTAGCGAGGAAGAATAAACAATTACAATAAAGAACATTACAACAACAGCATCTTGAGCAGTGTAGCAGCAGCACTCGCATTAGCAATATGGAGGAAGCACAGACTGCTAGTGCTATGCTGAAATGTGTTGAAAAAATGCATAAAAATATTGTGAAGGGGGGGTGTAAACGGAGGGAAGTGGAAATGTTAATAAAACATTGTAAATGTAATACTAAACTACTAAAAAAAGCTGTTCGTGCGGAAAATTTAAATATTGGTGAAAAACTTCATCTGGAAACTATATGTGGACACATGAAACGGTATCAAAAAGTACTATGTAATCTTCATATCAATAAAACGGGTGCGGGGGCGAGAAAAGAACTTAGAAGTGCGCGAATAGTGTGGGAAGAGATGGAAAACGCATACAAATGCAGACTTCGGACCGGAGTGATTGTAAATTTAAAACATAAGGATCCCAAACCGTTTTTACAAGATGCATTTTATTTATTCGCTTCACGCATAAAGAATGTGTATAAAAAACAGAAAACCGCTATGAAAGTGAACACAACATTTTGTGGAGAGTTTGTTAAAGAAACCAAGGACAATGTTATAACAGACTTGAAATATTTTAGCACGAAAAACAATGTAATTCTGCAAGAACATGTCGAAAATCGTGCAATCTTAAATCAGTGGTATTTCGATAACGTGCAAGACTCTATTCTGAATCAATTAGAGGAATTTTAAGAACAAGAAAGTGGATGGGCGTTATCGGAGATTATATCTTTAACCGTTCAATATCACTATACAAAATAAATGGTACAGTTTGCTGATATTTATAATTAGCGAAGGTTAGTTTTTCACCCGGCCGAGGGAGATTAATTTTACACTCGTTCAATTTTCTACAATCAATTTCGTGAGCGTCTAACCTTTGCTGATTATAAAAATAGTGCAAGCATCTATCGCATATATAGCATTTACGTTTACGTTTTGCCAACTGGCTACTTACAAGTCTACTTAAATCTTTAATCCAGCAGTAATGGTAATTTACTTCGGACTCGGGGTCCCTAATTACTGTACCGGGGTTTAAATCAGACAGTTCATCGAGATTTGTGTCCATCATATTCGCGGGATCGGTAAACATAAGCAGGTTCACATGATTCTGCTTCTTGTCGGAAGTTAGATACGCGGGGCACACACTAATTCCATATTTGTTTCTGTTTAACACATACACATTGACAGAAATGTTTGGATTGTTTTTTTCAAACTTGGGAATTTGCGTCATCTTCACTGGGAAGTCCAATCCTTCACAATTCAACACAACCGAGTAATGGGGGTATGAAGATACTCGAGCGCTGTTAATGTTGGCCGGATGTAGGGCGGATACAATTGCCCACGCAAAACAGAAGTTATCATCATTTTTCACATTGATGCAAGCCTGCTTCTTTTTTATATATTGTGGTAGTTCGATGTACGAAGATGCATGGAACACAGTACAACTGTTTATGTTTACTGTTAAAGATATAATCTCCGATAACGCCCATCCACTTTCTTGTTCTTGAAATTCCTCTAATTGATTCAGGATAGAGTCTTGCACATTATCGAAATACCACTGATTTAAGATTGCAAGATTTTCGACATGTTCTTGCAGAATTACATTGTTTTTCGTGCTAAAATATTTCAAGTCTGTTATAACATTGTCCTTGGTTTCTTTAACAAACTCTCCACAAAATGTTGTGTTCACTTTCATAGCGGTTTTCTGTTTTTTATACACATTCTTTATGCGTGAAGCGAATAAATAAAATGCATCTTGTAAAAACGGTTTGGGATCCTTATGTTTTAAATTTACAATCACTCCGGTCCGAAGTCTGCATTTGTATGCGTTTTCCATCTCTTCCCACACTATTCGCGCACTTCTAAGTTCTTTTCTCGCCCCCGCACCCGTTTTATTGATATGAAGATTACATAGTACTTTTTGATACCGTTTCATGTGTCCACATATAGTTTCCAGATGAAGTTTTACACCAATATTTAAATTTTCCGCACGAACAGTTTTTTTTAGTAGTTTAGTATTACATTTACAATGTTTTATTAACATTTCCACTTCCCTCCGTTTACACCCCCCCTTCACAATATTTTTATGCATTTTTTCAACACATTTCAGCATAGCACTAGCAGTCTGTGCTTCCTCCATATTTCTAATGCGAGTGCTGCTGCTACACTGCTCAAGATGCTGTTGTTGTAATGTTCTTTATTGTAATTGTTTATTCTTCCTCGCTAGATTCAAGTATTTCGTGACACATTGATAGTCTATTTTCCCAGGCTAACTCAATATCTGCTATACATTTAACTGGTAATTTTAATAATCTTATATAATTTAATTTTGGTATTGCAGCACTAATAGTTAATACACATAAATCGTATAACGTAGAACTACAATGCATTTTTATTTTCCTCGTTTATCTTTTCCTACGATAATGTTATTTTGCTACGAACCGTTTTTTATCTTGCTAATAATTGTTCTAATTGGCATTTTCTATTGTTGTTGCTTAATGGGTATAAATGTTTAATTACCTTAAGCTGTTTTATTAATAGCTTTACCAGATTAATTTTATCATTTTTTTCTTGCAGCTGTTGCTGCTGCTGGTTTTGTTGTGGTTGTTGAAGTTGATTCATTTTATCTTCTATAATTTGAGTCTTCTCGTGAACTTGCTCGAACAAATAAACGTAACAGTTTTCGTTGCACCATTCCACTCTTTGCGTCCTTTCAAACATATGAGGTTCACCACAAAAAAGCCAATGTTCGATTCCATTACAAGTCTGTTCATAGCGGTCATCCTCACTGCCATCGGATAAAATTAAAGGAAGCATCGTAAACAATATTCAGAAGCGAAGCGATAATAAACGAATAGATGATTATGCAATTTCGATAAATTTTAATTGGGAGGCACCTCCTGCTTCGATTCCCGTCATCACAAGTGCCAACTTTTTTTATTGTTAACATCTTCGATATCTGCGTCCGTTATCAGATCTACCATTCGTTTTGGCAAAAATATGGAATGTTGAGCAGTTTCACAGCCTATACCTCTACCAAACCGTGTCTTGACTGATTTTATTAGAGTAACTTCGTATTCTTTATTTATTTCCATGTCGGATACCTTTCAAACGGGTTTGTTTTCCATCAATCCAGCTGCATTTATTTTCTGAAGATCCCTCTTACAGTTGTTCTTGATCGCCAACATAAATTCACAGAAAACACACATTCGTTTCGCGACGACTACCCGAAAACCGACGACAATCTGAATGGAGCTGAACTGATGTTGATACTTTTTATTAGCACTTGAAGTAAACTGATGTTGATACTCGAAGCACTATACACACGTGAAGAGCTCGAAAACTGGATTAAAATAATAATTTTCCGTGTTTGTTTATATACTAAATGCTTATCACCAGCTTCTTCACCACAAAAACTAATTACATTTTCTTTGATAGTGTGAAACGGATTCTCGGTTTAGTCACAAGATTATGGTTTTCCTGCGAGATATTTGCAACAGGATACTCGGTTAATTAGTATTATCTAGGTTTTACTTTGTGATATTTGCAACAGGATACTCGGTTTAGTCGCAAGATTATGGCTTTCCTGCGAGATATTTGCAACAGGATGCTCGGTTGAGATTTCTGTTTATGGTTTTCAACACGATAAATTGCTAGCGGATATTTGGTCAGATGTATACTTCTAATTAGATTACGGATAGTTTCAGAGTATGGATACAGATGGTGTGTAATATTTGATTACATTAATTAATTCCGATGTATTATCGCTAGATGGCGCATCATGTACTGTTTGGAGGCTTATCGGTTTTTGCGGATCCAAAATATAATTTTCAAAAATGTCATAAGGGCGCTTCCAATTTTTAGTATGTTATAGATGGCTTCATTTGCAGGTGGCGGTGTTAGGGGGTGTGATTTTTTCATCCGTTTTCCATTTTTTCCACCCGTTTACGAGATACAACCCCTTTTAGTATTTAATAGCCAGCAGTTCTTACAGATCCAAAATATAATTTTCGAAAATGTCATAAGGGCGTTTTCAATTTTTAATATGTTATAGATGGCTTCATTTCCAGATGGGGGTTAACAGACAGTGTGGGGGTGCCATTTTTTCACCCGTTTTCCGTTTTTCCCACCCGTTTACGAGATACAACCCCTTATTTGAGCCTCCAGCCAGCGGTGGCATCTCCCGGCTTGCAGCCCCCGGCCTCCTGCTTCCGGTTCTCGGCTTCAGCCCCTGGCCTCAGCCCTCAGCCTCCGGCTCCCGGTGCAGACTCCACTTCCGGTTATACCTTCTGGGCAATGATGCAATACCTACCCTACAACGACCTTCTGGTTATTGTTGACACAAAAAATACTTCTTTTCCTACAAGAAACTCTTCAGTCACCTTAACTTGCTCTCTAAGGGGTGGATACGTCATGCTTCGGATGGACATGCCATCCAGTTCAGAAGTGAGGTTATGTTTTGGGTTTCCCTATGCTTAAAGTGATCCCGTACCCGCTCTGCCTATCTACTAGGGACAACTTGCGTAAATTTTTGTATTTAAAGAGATAGAGAAATGGTTAAATTAGCAAAAAGGTGCAGGTTTGAGAGCTCATTAAGAATCCATCTTCAAATTTTACTTGTCATGGCCCACTTGTCTAAAATTTAAAAAAAAACGTTTTTGTTACTTAAGATATTGAGATGCGATTTGAACTAATTTGCATGGTAATGTAAATACATTTATTGGAACTTAATAAAACCAATTTTATTTGTGCAAATTTTTAGTAATATAACCTAACCTCAAAATTTTAAATTGGTGCCCTGCAATTTTTTTGGCCCTTCTAAGAGAGAATTTTTTTCTGAATGCAATGATGTATTACATGATATAGAAACTTCTTCAAAATTTTGAAAACCTGAGCTTATTCTTTTTACAGGCAGAAATCACTAGTGCCATGATCACAATAACTTTGTTTTTTGTTTATCACGTTATCTGTGAAATTATGTTTCGAAACAAAAAGCAGGCTTATCATCGTACGTGGCTTCCAGTAGTGTCAGTGTGTTCCGTATGTTTGACGTGTAAGTTCTACGTTCTTGTAGCACTTGATATAAGCACAAAATACATCATATTTTCAAAATTTTCCGTTATAAGTTGAAGTAATAACACTCACACTACTGACAGACACGTATGATAATAATAATAATAATAATAATAATCTCTCTTTATTAAGCCCATATACATATACCAGTGAAAGAAAAAAAAATGTATATAGCATTTATGCAATTATGTACGATGATGATAAGCCTGCTTTTTGTTTCAAAACATAATTTCACAGATAACGTGATAAACAAAAAACGAAGTTATTGTGATCATGGCACTAGTGATTTCTGCCTGTAAAAAGAAGAAGCTCAGTTTTTCTAAATTTTGAAGAAGTTTCCATATCATGTAATACATCATTGCATTCAGAAAAAAATCCTCTCTTAAAAGGGCCAAAAAAATTGTACGGTACCAATTTAAAATTTTGAGGTTAGGTTAGATTACTAAAAATTTGCACAAATAAAATTGATTTTATTAAGTGCCTGGGTGGTTCCACTAAACGATTGCGCTAATATTTACAATCTACTGAATTATATTCAGAACCTACTAATTCAGTCAAATACATCATTATCAATCGGTATTTTCTCCATTGAATGTAATTTTGATTCAGAATCAGATTGTTCAAAGGAAATTATAATTTGGGGAATATCATTGACACTACGGTTTCCCAGTATTTTAGACAATGTTCTTTTTCAAATTTTTCGATTTCTCTCTCTGAAACAATAATCGTCTTAGTATTTGGATGCTTTCGTCTTGACGTTGTGAAATCATTTCCATTGTTTACGGTAATACACTTTGCAAAATTCTTAATTAATTCAAATGCATGAGATACATAAAAATATAGTGAATTTGACACGCGACAACTGGGTGTGAGGGCGAGGATACGCTCTGACCTTCCGTCTTGCAGGCCAAGCTCCTCCATGGGGTGTTAGTGCCTCGCCATTATCATATAATAGTTTTAAAATTGCATTACATCTAATAAAGTATTACCGAAGATTTAAAAAAGCATTCGTGGTAGAAGATTTCCAGACGCAAATACGGCGGTTGTTCAGAGGATGTTTGATGATCTTCCAAATCGAAATTGTCTGTCTAATTCGATAAGTGGTTTGAAAGAACTGACAAATGTATTTTAGCTAATGGGGAATATTTTGAAAATAATAAAGTTATTTTCATTATAAGGTCGATATTTGTCTTATAACTAACAATTAATAGATCAGATCCCGTATCTTTTGTTTTACTATTAGTAATGCTGCTCACATATCGGCTATCTACAAATGAAGTGAAGAATTAGTGTATTGAAACTGTAATTGATATCTAAGTTTAATACAGGAGCAAAAGAATGCTAATTATCAGATTTCTTCATAGCATAGCCATATAACATATAAAAATAGAAAAATAAATCGTTTCTAAAGTGCCATCAGATTAATTTTCTTTGAAATGCATATTATAGCAATACCTACTAAGAAAACGATTTGCAACATATATTAATCTATCAAAAACTACACATACCGACCTATTTCACAAATCTCACAATTTATTATGTAAATTTATTGGCCATTTTTCAAATTTTAGTACTTGAACGTTCCCCAACGTATTGTAGTTTATTCTAGTCAGCTAGGTATTTGCATTGTGTTTGTGAACGAAGTTAACTGACAGGCGTGTATGCTGTTAAAAGAATTTTAATCGGCTTACGCTCTTGCCCTGGTGTTCAGTGGCTGCAAACATTTTCTTCTGTCTGGGTGTCAAATATGTTGCCTATTCAGCATGTAAGGGTGACATTACCACTGAACGTAACTGTACATTATTGTAATTGCTTTCGTTAGCTACAACTCGGCAATAACTCAATTAAAATTTTAAACAAGAATTAAACCAATAACTTCTATTCTTTATGAATGTACAGTATTGTAGGTACAGGTTCTTGCTAAGATCTTCTAAGGTCGTTTTTATATTTTATTTTTCTAATTGCTACAACTAATAACCGAAAAAGAGCGTTATTTACGCCTTCAAAAACCATAATACTAAACTCTAAGATTAAAAAACATTATATCATTACTTATTTATATCTGCATCAAGAAATTTGATTCGTCTTGGTGGTATATTTAGGAAGCTAAAAATTATAAGTAATTCTTTAGTACACACTCTTTACAACTTTCGCAATTATTAATTATTTTCGCATCAAACGTTCATTTGCGCTTCTGGTTCATTTTGACAAATTAAATTGAAGCGAAGTTACGAGTAATGCAAATTAATGACTACATAACGAGAAATATTCAGAAGCTTGTCAAGTTACAAAGCCGCAGTACAGGTTTGTGGCTGCTGGTTTGAGTGCCAAATTTCTGAGTATCTGAAGATAACAAGCGGGTTTACATTTTCAGAACAAATATTTGGCAGCTACTTACGCCGGTGTGTTATATACACGTTCACCTGAAATTCCACTTTAGGAAAATCCCCCTCTGTGTACCATCCTAAACAATCAATATTTGATTCATCAGCATTTACCCCGAAATTGTCATTACAGTCTTGATAAATAAAACTGAAGTGCATTTTGTACAGCATCCAGACGCGACAGCCGCTATTTTTTAAGAACGCTCTTGAAGTTCACCTTGCAAACGATCGGAGCCTTTCCGTGCTTTTAAATTTTAAAGGAGCCGTTTATAGCGAAAGTTAACGTCAATTTTGTTTTCATTCGTATTAAGAAGCTTGAAAAACAAGGGACGTGTTTGTGTAGGGCAGAACACCGCATTACATGAAAACGTCCCCAGGCGATTTACTTCTCTGTGAAACTTGAAGGGAAATTGAAATACTGGGACGATGATCAATCTACGTGAAATTGTTCGCGAAGCTTTCGCCTTTGAAAGAGTAGCTCTTAATCATAATGGTATACTTACTGTACTGTAATGACTTGGCTAATTAGTTAATTTTTAAAATGCACCGTTTTCATCAACATATCCGCCAGGCTTTAAATATTTTCAAATGTAAAATCCTTTTGGTTACATATGAAACAAATATTGTATGACATCCCTAATATTTTAGATATACGAGAACCTACATGCGAGGTCTAACACTGCGTTACAAGATGAATTAGACTAGGTCCATATATTGAAAAATGAAGTAACACACTTTCCGATACGCATAATTATATAACCCCATTCCCTATGAAAACAAACTTCAATGAAGTCTGCAATTTTGAAATTGAAATTTTTTGAGAATACCGATAAAATGGATTTAAGCTTTTACTTAACTCGCCTAGAATAGTGAATCTACTACATCCAGTACAACTTGCAGGAGCAGGTTTTAAGAATTTTCATCCTTTAACACATTCCTGCCATATATATTTATTAATAAATAAAGTAATAAATTACTATATTCTTGAAATCCAAGGTCATATAAAAGCAATATTGGGATAACTGTTACAATTACTTTTATATCTCTTTCTCTAAGATCTTCAGACAACTGGCTGGTAAAATTCAGCTTTCATCTCTTCTCTGTTTTGTTTTCTTTCTTTATTTTGTTAATTGCTTTTACTCTCTTGTCCATCTTAAGACTTCAGCATTGCTTATTCTTTCAATCAAGAGTATCTTTACATTCGTTTGTTTTCTTCTGTACTGTCAACTGCGAATCCTCCTCATAATCATTGCACAATAGCTGTTCCTAGGTATAAAACTGCTGATAGTAAATTGTTTACAGTTGCACTGAGAATGATATTTGTCCTCATTGTAATACACATCCTAGAAATGCTGTTCCTATTACTGCTAGTAGAGCTACTACTCCTACTGTACATATTTCTGAGTATGTAGATGATCCATAATATAATTCTTGTCCAATATGTATGTAAATACAAATAAAAAATCTGTAAAGGGCTTTACTTAGAACTTCCATCGCAAACGAACATTGTGAAGCTGAACAATTTTCAAAAGCAAAAGAAAGTAGTGGTAAAATATCTTAACGTTCCTAATAATACTAGAACAATAAAAAGCAATACTTGCTGATGCGAATTACATCAATTTTCAAATAACGACATTACTGGTATTGGGATTCAAACTTCAGTGCCAACAAATACGCTTTTAACGCTTTACCCGGGAACCTTCGGATATCTACGATCCAGCTACATTTAACGCCATTAACTTATGCGTTGCCCCTTTGTGTCTTTTACAACATTTATCTTGTATTTTTGGGTCCATAGGTAAAGCCTGAACTATGTGCAAATTATCATGTTTATTTCCCAATTAAAGCAAAAATTAAACAACATTTTGTATTTTAAGGTGCTCACACTGTACATGTTGAATCCAAACTATGCCCTTTTTACTTCATGGGTAAAAACCTGAGCTATGTGCTTGAGTTAAAGTTAAAGTAGGCAGAATTTTATTTTTAAGGTGCTCACTCTGTATATATTTTTCCAAAATTTTCTCGGTGCTATGACAGGAAGGCATATTATAATCCGCATACAGAATATTATCTCCCTCCAACAAATAGTTTTTGAGTTATACGGTCAACAGACAGACAAACAGGCAGACAGACAGACAGAGAGAAAGTTAGACAGACAGACAGACAGACAGATATACAGACAGACGGAATTGAAAAAAACCTGTTTTTCGTCATCTAGAGACTCTAAAACGTGAAGATCTGAAGAAATCTTGGAATGTGCTTTTTTCACGATTAGACGTTTAGACGATGGAAGTAAACATGGTGCACCATTTACGTATAGTGTTCGTATTAGAGATGGGCGCGTGACTGAGTATTCACTCATGTCACGCACGTTTCACGCTAGCTTTAAACATTTACGTTCACTCACGTTTTTGTATTGTATTGTATTGTATTTTTATTCATCATAATATACACCGTGGTGCTTAGATATGTCACAATTCCAGTTTAAATATAAAAATATAAAAATAAAAAAAATACAATGCATTTACAGAAATAGTCAACTATAGTAAAATACAGTAACAACAAAAATACTAAAGTCAGTAAAACAAGACAGTCTTAATTTTCAACAAATCTGAAATCGGAAAGTTCATAGTAGACATTGGCCAGAAGATGTTTTTTAAGCTTAACTTTGAAGAGTTTTGTTGGGGAATTTTTCAGAGTACTAGGAAGCGAATTAAATAATCCTATTCCGAAATTATTTCGTTTAGTGAACGTTAGTCTCTGCTGCGGAACCTGTATATCGCCTCGACTGCGGGTGTCGTAACCATGGGCATCGCCGTTTTTTGTATAATCGCCATAATGTTCTTTTATGTGTGATAGACTACAATATAGTATTGCTGACGGTAGCGTTAATATGTTATATTTTTTAAACAATGGTTTACAACTGTCTAACTGACTCGCTCCCGCCAACACTCTCAATGCTCTTTTTTGTACAATGAATTTTTTTTAATATGTGTAGAGGTACCCCAGTTTATTAGACCGTACGTCATTACACTATGAAATAATGCGTGGTATGCAGTAATGGCAGCATCTAAGTTTACTCGATTTTTTATTTGTCTAATTACATAAATTGTTCTTGATAACTTAATTGAAAGATTGTCAACATGTGCTTGCCAAGTTAGTTTGTTATCCAAGGTAAGGCCTAAAAATTTGACGGTTTCACAGATATTTTATTTATTTGAAAATAGTAAAGTGGTAGTTTTATTTTGGTTTAAACAAAGCTTATTTGCCTGGAACCAATCTGAAGCTTGGTTGATAATGTTGGTTTGTAACTGATTGACTAGAGTTTCATCTTCTACGTGGTTTGCAGAGGTCGTATTGTCTGCAAATAAAGTCGTGAAAACTGGGATGGCATTAGGCAAATCGTTAACATAGATTAAAAATAATAACGGTCCCAATATACTTCCTTGTGGGACACAATGTTGAATTGAAGACGTCTGGCTATACTGACCTTTGCAAAATACACATTGAGATCTGTCAGATAAGTAGGATGACATTAGTTTTAGAGCTACTCCCCTGCAACCGTCATACTCCAGTTTATCGAGTAAAATGCTTTTTGAGACACAGTCAAACGCCTTGCTTAAATCAAGAAATAGTGCAAAGGAAGATTTTTTGTTTTCCAATGATTCTGTTATATAATTAATGAGATTCAGCACGGCTCCCGACGTGTCCCTTCCTTTTCTGAACCCAAACTGTCTGTCCGTAAAAATATGGTTGGTTTCAAAGAAATTTAGAATTCGAACTGCAATAATTGTTTCTATAATTTTGGCCAAAATGGGGAGAAGTGCAATGGGTCTATAATTTGATCTATCATCAATTTCACCCGATTTCTATAAAGGTATAATTTTGGCTTGTTTCAATTTATTAGGAAATATGCCCGTTTTTAATATGATGTTTGCAATATGAGCTATCGGGGCAGATAAACATAAAACATTTTCTTTGTACATATAAACCGATTGATTATATAGGTCTAATGATTTTGACTTTTTTAATGCCTTTATAATATCTTCTACCTCGGATTCCTCAACAGCAAATAAGAAGAGTGATTGTTCATTGTTTATTGGTAATTTCTTTAGATAAACACTGTGTGAGTACTTTGATGGGGGAATATTTGATAATAAATCGTCGGTTACATGTACAAAGTAGTCCTTGTGAGATTCTGGGGAAATCACACTTACCACTCCATTGCTATTGATATTGTTTACACCTTTTTTTATTATTCTCCATATTGTTCTTTGTTTATTATCAGACTCCAAGATTTCTTTATTGATTTCTAAGATTTCTTTACTTTACCGTTCACGGCGTTACCCGCCACTCACGACGTGATACGCAGTTGTTATTTAAAAATTGAAATTCAGATAGAACGGAATGTTCACATTTAAAACTACCAAAGAACCCACCCGCAACAGAACTAAAAACTCTAAAATAAAATATGTTTTGCAAGTGAAATAATTTACGTGATATGTTGCAATCATAATACATAGTAGACACAAAAAGAGATAAATGAGAATGTTACTTGAAACCGTCTTCAAGGACATTACTTTTATCTACCACAGTGTGTAAAATTGACTTTTAGTTGGCAGTTTTCAGTTTGTTAAACGACTGTTTAATAACATGTTTTCATTAGTTCACGTCGTTAGTAGCAACGTGTTGAAAAGATTTCACTCGACACGGCACGGCGTCAATAGCAACCTGTTTTAAAAATTTTAACCACGCAAAATTACGACCGTCTGCTTAGTAATCCTAATTTGCATTTAAAATATTTTTTTATATTTACCGTGTTTTCTAGATTATATCGTAGATAAAATATTGTACGATACACATGCGTAAAGCATCTTTAGTCACTCGCGGGGTTTAAAACGCTCGCTCACTCGCGTTTTAACTCTGCCCCACTCGTGGCTAAAGACTAGCTTTAGGCACTTGTATCGTAAATTACTATTAATACCAAAAGTTGTCATTGGAATTGACGTTTCTCTTAGTTATACGAGTACAAGAAAGTATATGTTGTTAGGAAACACTTTTAATTCCTATGTTTAAAAGTACTTTTACGTCCGAGGAACTAAAAATAGGTTCTACTTGGTAGCCTATAGCCGCAGACACGCGATTGACTGTAGACACAACATTCACAACACAACACAAGTGCGAAGCTCCGTCGTTGCAGGCTGCCACACAGAAGTACAATGACCTCTCGTTCTCTCTAGATCTTCCACATGTCGGGCAGCGGAGGAGCGAGAAACCCTGCAGTCTTTTATTCGTTACTAAATATTTAACGTTAAAATAACGTGAACGTGAATCACGCCTTGGAAATTTTCACTCACGTTCACGGCCCGATTTTCAAATATTACTCACGTTCACGACAGGAGCCGCCTTGATCCGGAATGACCCGACTGTTTTCACGTCACCCGCCCATCCCTAGTTCGTATTAGTCAGCCGTAATTTTCGTCTCGGCAAATATGAACTACTCTATTGAATGCTAACGAAATGTCTTTCAGTAATGCATAGCTAGAAAGTGTCCTGCAACTGAAATTTAGAAACAAAATCATAGCATCGACGTCTGATTTATTGATACTACATAGTTGAAATGAGAAAGACAACTTCAGTCCTAATGCAACATACCTACATATCGGTAACCATTGTATCAAAAAAAGTACACCGTTCTTACGAATTTAAAATATCTATTAAAATTTTATAGCTGCGTTATCAAAAATGTTCAGCTAAAAAAATATCACCGTTAATATCAAGTGGGAATAGAGTAGCTAGCGCCCGTACAAATATTTCAGTTAAATGAGGGTTTCAGAAAATTTGTGAGACTAAATCGTGCCAACTTTGAACTTGATCCGATGAGTAGGTTTTGAGTTGTGAAGAAAATACAAAAATAAAAATTCAATTTCTTGAGGACGTAACTTCTTAAGGATAATAGTGCACTTTTTACTTAGGCAAATCTACATATTTTATCGTTTTATTTTGATGAGAAGAGTTTCCCCCTAAACGGTGTTCCATTTTATTTCGGAACACACATATAAATGTTTATTTCATTTGGAACCATAATCTTGTTGATTAGCCCTCGATAGCGGGCGTAATATGGCGTTTAAAGCCCGAGGGCCTATAAAGTTGCTAAGCAGTATAACAAACGCCAAGAAGTATAATGCAGTATAGCAAAACCAACAATCTGCATGGCAACCATAGCACACCAAATATTCACAGCGCTAGCACAACGATGACGCAGCAGTCAAAATACTGAACCCTTATTTTGTCAATGTTGAGAACCAAAATAAAATAAAACCTTGTATGTACCACGTGCACAATCACAATTAGAGCCCTCAGGAAATGTAAAACTTTCCGTTTCGCGTCGCACTTTAAATATTTAACTATTAAATTTGCAACATATTCCCTCTATTTATATAATTATGGAGCATATACATGTATATTTACATTATATCATTAATAACAGCCACTGCATTCCTAATATACAAAACTCTCAGTTTTGCAATATTACATAAAAGGTTTTGTGTGTAATAAACACAAAATTTTAGATATTGACATACAAATTTACGACCAAGAGTGAAGAAATTTGTATTTTTATACCAAGGCATTGAAGTTTAACTTTTTATCACGAATGTGGAATTTAGTTACAGAGACCATAAGGGTCGAACCAAATAAAACACATGAAGAATAAAACCGAACTTCAGTGCCGCGTACATTATGTTTTTTTTTAAATCGGGCAATCAGTAAGTAATTTTTTAACCACCTCTTGTAGAATATGTTAACGTTTTCTGTCACCTCGCCACTTTTAAAACCGTAAAACAATGGATTACTTCACTGCCAATTTAACAATAGTTAGTTTTTTGCAGCCGTAATTACATTACCAAAAATCCACTTTTCAGCAAGGTTGCACAAAAAATCAATAAATGCTCTATCTATTTAATACACAAATAACTGTTTTCGTAACCACGTGCATTTTTATTCTGTCCAGAAAAATATAGTACTCAATACCAATAATTACTTCTTTTTATACATAAGAAAAACTTAGTTGTTCTGCCTAAAATTAAAATTGCTTTATTCCATAGAAACTTTCGGCTAATTGTTACATTACATTTTATATATTTACGGGCTTATATAAGGTGCTGATTAAATATCCGTCAAGTGAAATATTTATAACAAACAGGTCTGCAACAATTCAACACACAGCACAAATTTGAAAGAATGCGGATAAATAATTAGCAGAACTATTTAATTTTATTTGTCTGAGATATTAAATATTCCTAGATTATCTTCCTAATTGGAAAAAAATCGTAATCAGCCAATTAAAAAGCTCAATCTTGGTACCTGCACTGATATTTTATACATTTACCATAAGTCGTCATTCTCACCTTATAACCTATAAAATGTATTGCTAAGAATTTCTCCAAGCTTTAATTATAATATCATATGCTAAACATTCCTTGCCTCCATGTAGATGTTTTAGTAAATATACAACTGCAAGATTATATTATAATATAAAGAGCGTTTCCTTACAGTTTCCGCAGTAGCATCCAACTACTTGCCTACGTTAAGGAATTTTATGTTTACTAATGTCAAATACGTAGTTACGCAAGGAATTAAAAGTTGCATTGTCCATTTTTTATATAAATGCTTTAACGTAAGGTCGACTTTGGTATTTCAAACGTCAGCGTCTTGCCTCTTTCGCATTAAGTTAACGTAAGCACCTACGTTCTGAATATTGCTTAATTGATTTTAACATTTCAATATCTCATACTCAGCCACTACATGCATTAAGTGTCCTGTTAAAATTCAATATATGTTTTTATTTCTGATAAGGATAACTATTTCATATTTAGCAATTTAGCACACAGGCTCACATAAATCGAAACAAAGTTGCCGAATATTGATTAATAATTATAAAAGAAATTCGGCTTAGCCAACTTAGTTTTAGATCACGAAAAAGTCAAATTCCTTTGTTTCTATAGTGGGAATTTCTAAATCTGTAGTTTCTTTCGTGAACTTCAGATTATCGTAATATAGTCTACCGAGATCCAAAGCGTTCGAGATTTTCCAAACCATCAGATTATTTTTTCTTATGGAGGCATATTCAATACTTATGTATGGGAGCTGATCACTAGATTTCAAATATGTATAACACTTATAGCTTTTTTCACGATTAATCGAGGTGCAAAACAAGAAACACGAAATAAATAAAAAATCAGCTAGACCGTGGTTATACTAATTTGTTTCTAGGATACCATATAAAAGTAAGTTTACAGGTAATGTTCATATTAAGCGCTATTTCCTAAATAATGTTGCTTGCTCACTAAATGTACCTTCTCAGATTTAAAAAATCTATAAAAGGCTTTACTCAGGATTTCCCTCTTTAGTGGAAGTTGTGACACTAAATATTTTGAAAAATCAAAGGCAGGTAGGACTCAAATATTTTAACGTTTCTAATAATACTGGTACAATAAAAGGAAAGGCTTGGTAATGCAAATTACATCGATTCTCAAATTTAAAAAAATGTAAACGCGATTTCAGCGTCTGCGGAAGGAATTTCAATGAGAAATAGGAGGCCGCGCCAAGCGCGCCCTCAATCCCATCCTACCACGAAGGCACTGCCTCGTGTCGCTGCGTGCGAATGCATTACATTCAACAAGCTTATACTTGCCCATTTTTATTTCTTTTACAACAATTGTACAAAAAAGTATAAAGCGAAGCTATGTATAAATTACTATTTTTACATATTCTCCGGTTAAAGCAAAAATAGACAAAGTTTTATTTTTTATAGCTACTCACCCTGTATATATTTGATCGATTTTTTTCAGTTTCATGCCGGGAGGGCATATAATCCGCATTCAAAGTATCGTCTTCCACAATAAATATTTTTTTGAGTTCTACGGGCAACATCAGACAGATAGACAGACAGACAGACAGACAGACAGACAGACAGACTGACAGACAGACAGACAGTCAGACAGACAGACAGAGACAGACAGATAGACAGACGAAATTGAGAAAACCTGTTTTTCGTCATCTAGGGACCCTGAAACGTGAAGATCTGAAGAAATCTCGTCTTTTAGACGATGGAAGTAAAACTAATACAAATAATACAAAACCAGGGATTTCGTTGTGTTTTTGAATTATTATTATTATAAGAATAAAACAGGGTAGCCACGGTCTATTGAATTTATTATCGCTTTACCGTTTTCTAATTGTATACAGGGTCCGGCAGAATGACGTTTCCATTTTCAAAGTTAATTTATTTCACAATATAATGCGATATAAATTCAAATCAAGTAGCCATGCTTTGGCGATAAATGGAAATTTAAGAAAGTTGTCAAAGTGTTTGCGAGAAATGGCAGTTTAGCTGTGAATATAGAGCATTGGTTAAATATTCAACGTTCTTTTGCGGTTGAAGCTTATTTTAAAAATAACAATTCTGTTGCAACCACCCAGCGTTTATTTCGTCGTTACTTTCATTTAAATCCGCGAGATGCAGTTCCTAGTCGAATAACAATTAAAAAGTGGGTACACAAGTTTCGCACTACTGCCTCATGTGCCAAAAAAAAAGCAAAAGGAACAAACTCGTTCTGTACGCATACTTGAAAATGCTGAAAGGGTAAGAGCAACTTCAAGAGTGCCAGCGGCGAGATGAAGGTCACTTGTCTGATGTAATGTTTAAAAAATAAAATTTTCGTGTTTCCTGGAGAACCTTTTGTTTGATTTTTGAATAAAAATTTAGCAATTTAAAATGGATACTTCAATCTGCCGGACCTTGTAGATTAACCTGGAAGCACAATATAAGTATTACTCACAATTGAAATGTAGTGACAATCTCAGATACATAAATAGTAAGTATGCCGCCCTGGAAATCTGTGTAAAAACTCTATTCACATCAGTAAAAATTGAATATAAGAATATAAAGAGAAATTAACTTTATAATGATTTCCAAATCATGATACCTTGTGGATCGAAGTTGACTACAGCACGAAATTTTTCAGATCATCTTTTAGTGTCCTGCAGCCTCTCACTAGAAAACCAGATTCCTGTGGCCCATCTGAGAACTCACCGCTCTTTCAAGAATTTTGATATTACAGCTTTCACAAGGGATCTTGAATTAAGTTCAATGCATCAAATATTTTATATGAACGATATTAATGACAAGGTGAGTCATATTACTAATATCATCAACTTAACTATTGATAAACATGCCCCTTTCGTAACTTCTAAATTTACTAAAAGGTATTCTCCCTGGTTGACAGAAATATCAAAATATTGATCTCCCTCAGAGATAAGGCATTTACTAAGTTCAGAAAAAGTCGCACGGAGGAGAATTGGAACTATTATAAACAACTTCGTAACTATACTAATTTAGCTGTCAAAAATGAGAAAAAAGCATTTGTTCAGTATGAACTGAAAAATAAAGGAGGCAAAGAACTGTGGAAAAAATTAAATACATTTAACATACATGCTAAACCGAAAACCTAAATTCCAATGTTATTTAGAAATCCTGATGAAATAAACAATGTCTTTGTCAATTCTGTTTCGCAAACTAATAACGATAATTTAAAAGTTTTGGATTTTTATAGTAATAACAAATTCTGCGACAGTAGTTTCAATTTTAAGCAAGTTGATGAGGTTGTGGTGTATATGTGTGCCTGGACTACAGTAAAGTGTTTGACACGCTTAATCACACCACGCTTTTGTCTATCTTAAAATACATAGGCTTTGAGTTAGTGCCAATAAAACTTTTTCAAAGCTACCTTGGTAATAGAACTCGAATTGTTAAAGTTGCTGATGATATGTCAACAGCATTGCCGGTAGAAGCAGGTGTACCTCAAGGTTCCATATTAGGGCCATTTTTGTATACTATTTACACGTTAAATTTGAGTAAAGTTCTGAAATTTTGTAGATGCCATCAATACGCTGATGACACCCAAATTTATATATCTGTTAAGCCTAGTGAAGTACAGCTTGGCTGCCAACGTCTTAATGAAGACCTTGTAAATATTGTCAATCAGTGTTATGAACACTCACTAATTATCAATGCTTCTAAAACTACTGCAACTTTATATAGATTATAGACCAAAGTACTTAAAACAATCAGTCCTACCTGACATTTCTATTGTGGTCGATGGTAGTCCAGTTGAACTAGTTGACATAATTAATAATCTTGGTCTTACAATTGATAATGAATTAAATTTTACACAACATGTATCCAAATTACTTAAATCTGCTTATGCAAGTTTAAAAGTTTTGTTCCCTCACAGGCATTTACTAGCTACTGAAATTAAAGCTATGCTATGCGAATTACTTGTACTATCTCGTTTGAGTTTTTGTGATGTTGTATATGGACCTTGTTTAAGTGTAGTGGATAAAAATAGACTACAACGGGTGCAAAATTCCTGCCTTAGGTTCATATTCGGCATACGCAAATACATGAGAATTACTCACAAACTCAATGATGTGAGCTGGTTCAACATGCACAATAGGCGTTTACACCATTCTGCTAGCTTGTTTCATAAAATCATCAGTACAGGGTACCCAAAATATTTGTCTAGGAAAATTACTTATAGATCCGATGTTCACAATGTCAATGTTCAGTCTGGGGGTCTGCTGACAACTCCAAGGCACAATACTGAAAAATTTAAATCTGCTTTTAAATACCAAATATGCTTAATTTACAATAAAATTCCCAAAGAATATAGTGCTTTGAGCATCAAAACCTTTAAACAACGGTACAAACGGTTTCTGTTCACCTTACAGTCGCAATAATAGTTTTCCCATAATTTTCCTTTTTATATGTACCTGATTAGCCTTCATATCTTATTATAGTAACAAACTTTTACATGTGTTGGACTCAACTACGTGGAAATCCTAGTGAAATTTATTTATGAACAACTAGGTTAAGTGGAAGAGCAGCATTTGTTGAACTTCGCCTAGCAATTTTCCCTAATACGGTACACTATGCATAAATTTTGTTATCTTAGTTTATATATTAATATACTTAATAAGCTATTTTGTTTTTCTTGTTTTAATTTTCTATATTTTTAAATTTTACAATGTCAGTATGGGGAAAATAAAGACAATTTATTATTATTATTATTATTATTATTATTATATTACAGATCAAAAAGTTGCCTTAAGAAAATTTGTATACATTTAAAAAATGTCCACTAATATGGAAACTAAGTTAGCAAAAGGAATTTAGCGATTCCTTGTTTTTTCGGAACAACGTGCAAAAATTATTTCAAATTTATCTATTTTCAAATATAAAAGCTGTCTTTCAGTGTCATAACTTTGTCTTCTGTTGCATTGAACAGAATCACTAGATAGTGATATACAGAAGATACAATGCTTTTATTTTATTTTTATCGATAGATACTTATGTATGTACAATGCGGATTCTGGAGCTCTTTAAACTCCCTGAGCCCATTGGTTGAAGCAAACGGTGTGTTATTGGCCGAGATGGGCAATTTCTGGGGGTCAATTTGCTACTTTTTATTAAACCTTTGGCCTGCATAATTTTGTAGTTGACCAAAATCCGTGCCTCTTGACGTCACACACGACGCAATTGGGGTGTCAGATACAGTTTTTCGTTTAATCACGAAAAGTTATATTTAGATTAATTAGACTGTCGAGCCTGTTCCGTGATCGAACAGCCAGGAGGATGGTGTTATGCAGGTATATGGATTCCTATTGAACCTGTATCGTTTCGTAGTTATTGTCGTGCTGCCTTTGTACTCGTATTTAACAGTTCTCGTGCTACCTTCGTATTTAAGCGTTGGTCAGCAAAATGTAGACAAAGTGGCGTCACTCAACGGTCTGCGCTGTCTAAATTTGTAAAAAAACTATTTCCCGCCAACGCGTACACAAAGACGTTTTTGTTCTCGAGGAGCGACTGGTTTAAGGGTTTGGATCAAACCGTTGGTCGGAGCCGCATGCAGACAGGACGGAGCCAAAAAAAGTCCGAGGTTGCCTCAACGAGGAAAAGGGCGGATTAATAGCTGATATCATATTAAAAACTATTGAATTGTGTTCTCTTTTACAGAGGCTGTTTGATGTACTCGTATTATTGTGTTGACTTAATATCAAATTGAAAAATTCAAATAATATTAAAGGAAGTGTTGATTAACGTTACCTAAACAGGTAATTTGTGTTCGGATATTTTTACGAAAAACGGATTCTTCAGAATAGCATTAATTTATGTTATGGTTGTTAAGCTACTACTTTTCGTTCTTGACTGAAAAATACTTTTCAGAATGTAAAAGGTTATGAGCAAATACTGTTAATTTTACTCACAATTTTTTATTACTTGTACCCGTTTATATTGAGCACATAGGTAGTGCAATTTTGAAATATGACAGAGAAATACGGCTTCTCAACAAGAGTAAAGCGTGGCAGAGCTACTGGTTATAGACCAGAAAATGTAGGTTCCATTCCTAGATATCCCAATAGCCAACAAAATCTACCGCTGAGCCTACTACAATTACCCAATCCGTCTTTTTAACCATGTGGTCTTAATGCCTAAAACCTCAAAAACAAGAAGTTGATACCTCTGAAGTGGAGACGTTTCCAACCAGGTTGACAACGACGACAACTGTTAGGTTTCTCACTTTAAGTGGTGTACAAATAATAGAATGTTGACTTATAGCGCATCTAAACGCTAGTGCTTATGGCATTTTACTCATTAATAAATAAATTTTGATACAGTTTTGTTTATTTTAACAACGAATTAAAGTTAACCTCAGAGTAGTGGTCTTTATAAGACCGGCTGTTAATATTTCAATTAAAAACGTGATTGTAATTGAAAGTACGTTACTTTGACGCAATAGAACAATAATAGCATGGCAGTTGTTTCATTTGTTTATAAAAACAATTTGATACACCAGCCATAGCTAACGAGAGGAAAATATAGAATGCCTATCACAGAAAATTGATTATTATTCCAATTTCTTTAATTTCTAACAATGAAATCGAAAATAATGTGTGGCATAAGGACGAAACCGTTTTTCAGACTCACACGGTTGCCAAACTTAAATTATTAGTAATACCTATTCAATTTAACACAGAGTTTTTTCTGTAGACATTGATTTTTCTTACCGATAGCTAACTCTCTGGTTTTAAAAAACCTACGCCGCTGATGGCGGTTCCGGTTAGATAGGATTTTGTGCTCTTAGCAGGCTTGGATTTTGGGCTGTTAAATTGATCTTTTGGAACTGGGTGCCGTTTGCGGAGGGTAGTTAGGTTATATCTTGTTATTACGCTTAATATTGCATAACGAGTGTCCCGGCGCTTAAAAGCGGTTATGGTAATGAAAACGGCAAAATATTGGCCGGGCGGAAAATTCGGTTGCAATTCGTCTCTTAGCGGCGAATTTGCGGCAGCGAATAATAAAATACCTTGAGCGTAAAAATTACTTTCGGATAAAAACGAATTCATCAATCATTCATTCGAGTCATTTCGAGCGCGTAAAGCTTTGGATAGGCGTTTTTTAACGTTCTAAATCAAATCTTTAATAGGTTTTAGCGGCGGCTTTGTCCTACAGATCGTTTGCTCACTTCGATGCAGAATACTTACTTAACTTGATAACTCGGATTTATCTGCTGGTATCGTAAGCTTCAGTAACTCTCGCGGGCTTTAGCGACTGGCAATTTCCAATTTTGGCGAACGTTCGGCCTGAACAAATGTCGAGCTCCTGTTATCTATTATAAACATAATGCAATATCAAACAATGCGTGAACTGTGTCTACAACTGCTAATTCGTGTTAACTCCAGTTTTGCGGTTTGTACAGTTTGCGGAATACGCGCCCGGGGGCGCTTAACCGTTACCTACGGCACTCCGCCTAACAAAGATTAATTACTTATAATTTTAATTATTTAACGAGGGACGCTTTAGCATAATTTTAGGCAGTTTGGCTTAGTCGCGATTGAAAATTATACACGAGGGGTCAACCGCTGTCATGCAAGAACGACGCATTAAGTAGACGACGAGGATTTGTCGCCTGTCGAAAACTCCTTGATGTGGTGGAAATTTCGAGAAATGTCGGCTTTAGAATTAAAGTAGGCGAGTAGGCTTCAGAGCTTTATGAGGCATGATAGAACAAACAGGACTGTTTGGCAACCCCGTGTGTACATTAGTGACTTAAGAGGAAATTAATTGTATGTACAAATCTGCGCTTCAGTAAATCCATAATCGTAAGTGTATTGAAACAGCGCCGGATTAAGATGGAACAGTTCACAGTGATATTGCGATTGTGGAAAACGTCTTTGTATTCCTTTGTTTTCCTAAGATTTGTATCGTAATATTTATTGTATGTTCAACACCAACTTTCAACATACTACATCACTGATAAAATTAGAAAGCAATGTCAAATCTATGTGATTTGTGCCACGATTACCGAAAATTTTAAGCAATTCGATATTGAGCTCAACTCCGATCTCTGTTTGAAAAAGTGTTCCCAAACTGTTTCAAAATTATATGAATAGAACCGATCTTAATTTTGTTTATTTTTAAAAGTTTAGGTATAATACACAGTATTAGCAACAATGACATTTTATGAATTATGGATTAACCTGACAGGCTGCGATAGAATCGTTTCGAAGTGAAATAATGACTACATTATATAACTATTGAAATGGTTCAAGCTCTTTCTTTGTTTTACCTGTGAGTATATGTTTATAATTATATTTTAGTCAATTTAAATTGCCTTATTTATTTTATTTGAATATTAAAAATTATCCTTTTGGTTAGCTCCTGAAGGAAGATTGCTTATTCTGAAATTTGATGTTCCGATTTTAATTTTGACAACTCAAAATAACTTCTGTCAAATGGCACGTCAAACAACTTTGAAAATTCAATGACAAATACTTGATTTTTACATTTGTTATATAACAACATCAAACGGTAAGTAATTCCTTAATAATTAATTTACTTTTAATCTTTATCTTCTTTCACTGCTTATTTTAAATACCTAAACTCATTTACCTTTCATGTGAACTTATCAATGTCCTCGGCAGTAACCCACTCGTCCCACTCTGCTACCGATCACAACTGCTGCACCCAATAAACACGGTGAAGGCCTCCACTGACAACCAAAATGTCAAAACTGCCTAGAATCAGGAACAGAAGCTTCTTCACAGCATGGATCCAAACAGACCCTAGTCGTTGTCACTTATCTTCAACACCGTATACAAAACCACTCTCCCAAAGTATTCCACCGACCAGCACCAAGGACTCCGCACAAGGACAAGACACTAGACCTCAATTGCCAAATCCTTCAAACATATTCTCTCTGCCAACGATCTTTTCGGAACTCTCCTTTCGTGCCAACAACTCGTTCCAATCCAACTCAATCGATGTGCAATGTCAAATGTAATTCCTCAATAAACTTAAATCAATATTTATTTCTATTTAATTTCTAATATAGATTAGCACTGCTTCAGTTAAATCTTCTCACCATGTTCTTTGTCTTCCTTCATTTTAGTATAATCATCTTCTTATTTTAAAATTTCATTTTTATTCCACCACGCAAATTTTGTCTTAATTCTAACCCTTTTTATTTTCCAAACATTTTACTATTGAAAGTAGAGTTTATTTCATAATTTCAAGTTACACAAATTAATTACAGTTTTTCATTTTCAAATTTGTTATCTTAATAATAAAAAAAAGTGCTTGACGATATCATATTTTCTCCTTCCAACACACTATATAAGCTTTATTTTGATTTCTACCCACTCTGCGCAATAATCTATCTCGATTAAGTATCTGTCATTATTTTTCAATTTCGTATTTAGATATTACATTAAATTAGAATCCTTCTCTTTCTCAATTAGCCTCATATTAATCAATTGTAAATTCCATTTTCTTTTCTAATTCCATAGCAATTATTCAAATACCCAATTCATATTCAAATTGATGCCTATAATCTCCAATTACTGCAATCCCTTAATCCTATTTTAAAATTGATTTTATACCCCTATATTCATATAATTACACTTTATTGAGACATTGGAGACAAATTAATATATTGTTAAATACTATAACAATAACAGTTTTGTAACAAAAGTCCAAAAATTATCTTCAGTTGCCAGCAAGTTCTTACTGTATGTTCAATTGCTTAGCCACATTATCATTTTCTGTATGGGCTTTTAAAAATCCTTGGAGTTCTACTAAATTTTTGAAAAATAGATCGTCAGTGTGATTTCCGACATCCATTTTATGGCGCCGATCATGTAAGATTGTCCTCTTTGTGCTGCGGGTGTGATCTAGAATTTTCACTTCATTTGGATGGCATAATTCGGAATTATTGTAAAAACTATCGTTCGTCCTTGGAATTGGAATTGTGTGTGGAATTGCTGAAACGAATCTAGTTTTGCTAGAATACAACTTTATATTACTCACTCCTGGCCATATTCGAACATCGGTAGTTTTCCGTGGTTCGTTTCTGGACATCGTATTTCGATGTTGTGTAATTTCAGGTCTCCTAGTACTTTTTTAGTACCTCACTCTGCATATCCCCTGCTGGGCTCGGATGTCACCTTGTAAAACACTTGAAGAACCAACTTGTAGGCAGTTCTGTGTTTTTAGAATCCTGTAGCTGCGGCCGAGGATTGAGACCACAATATAGTTTCTTCGTGCGACAACTGGAGAAAAGCCTGCCCGACCCGACGTTGGGGTTTGTCTGGACAACTTATCCGCAGGAACTCCAAGTACGGAACCCTACATAACTTCTTCAGGGGCGCTGGCTCTGCTATATCTCCCCCCCCCAGGTACCTTCGTCCGATTACGCTCGATTTTTCGAATCGTTTAAATTCTCGAACTTTGAAAACCATTGCTGCACTTACTGTTATATTTTAAGCGTTTTTTTTACTTACGGTCGACGCTGTCGAATTTCTGGCCTATAGTAGAGAGTACTGAATTTAGCGCCACTATAATGTGTTCACTTTGAGCTTTAGTAGATAGCTTAGTTTTTTTTATTATACATTAGAGTGGTAATTCTGTTCGCTGTTTTTGGTTGCAATGGACTCGCGAAGAACACGTTCCACCACGTTTACAACTCTCTTTGAATTCAAAATGCGAATTCCGTATTTATTGTTGTAAGTCTTACAAAATACCCATGCCATTTCAATTATATTATAATGGCAATGATATTGGGGAAATCTAAGAACTTCATGCCCATCTTAAGTAATGTGTTGAAATCGTATTTCTTGCAATTAATTTCGCTAATTTCTTTCATCAAAATTATTCTCATTCTTTTTCACCATTCGTCCATATTTAGTTTTCGAAAACTAGACATTACCATTGAGCATTATCTTTTACAACAATAAACCTACCTTTTATTGCAACCGTTGCTCGAAATAATTCATTTTACACTCACTCCTTGATAATCTTTGCACTCAATTTTGTTACATAAAATTAAACTACTTTGCATGTTACGCAGTAAAATATTTCAGACTTGGAAACCGTCTTTACATTCACCTGTTATCTAAAATTCGTTTCATGACACGCACGTCTATGTTTCAACAGAGCCACTGACAATAGAGAAAAATGCGAAGTCTATTCGATACGTGTCACACTTATCAGAAGCATAAAACAATTCATAGCCGAATCGTCTAATTCATACTACCTAGATACTCCGAAATACTGCAAATACCTATGAACTTCTGCTTTGCAATACAAAAACGGCATAGAAAATGTTCAGGAAAGAAATCAATAAACTCTTTGACCCAAATATTCAGTCGTATGACTGAAAAATCAGGCAGAGCAGTAGATAATCTGCCGTAATTATCCTCCAGCTCATACAGCTGCAATAGAGAAGATAAAAGAAACGATGTGAAATAAGTAGTCCTGAAACAGAAAATGTATATTTTTTAATAACTCTGGAGAGTAGAAATTCCACATATTGTTAAAGCATTGTGAATATTTTTATGATATATATGTGAAGATACACCATTCAACTGGGTGTACAACCCTCTTTCAACAACGAAAATTTGCTTCCCTTCTATAACACGGCAAGAGATGCAAAGTTGACCCAATACGAGTGGAACGGTTACATATCCCTATAGATCAAGTTTTTTTTTCAAAATACGTTTTACCACTATTCTTATATCGCTAGGACTAACACTAATTTCACGAATGTTCTTAAAGGGCAATATTAAAACGAAAAATAGTATATTGTAAACCTAGGCGGTAAAGTGATTATTTTCCAGGCTGAAAGAAGAAATGTACAGGCGAGCTTTAGCGAAATTTAGACGTCGCCTAAGACAGTATATCAGCGCGTGTATCTGACGCCTGTATTTATAAAAAATTATTAAAGCATAAAATGTTGCGATCGGTTCTGGACCACCCGTTCCAGCATGGAATGTTATAAAAAAAAACTTAGAGGCAAGTGGTAAAATGAAGGCAATCGACATGTAATAAATATAGCAGCGTGAAAACTACAACCCCAAGGACCGTAACAAATTGAAAATGTCACTACAAAAGAGGTTAAAAAAGTAGGACAAATACTTAATAAAGAAAGGGACTACACTGGTTAGCTAGAAATTAATGTAGTAAATACAAAAAAACTGCAATATGACGCTCTGTACTACGTGTTTGTGGTAAAATAGTCAAACAGAGAATAAAACAAACTTTAAGTAAAAAAGAACAAAACTGCTTTAGATGTAGTCGCTCTTCTGCAAAGATTTTCGCAATAACTCACAAGGGATATGACAATATGTCTTTTCCATAGTTGTGAAATGCACTGATACTAGCTACTACTACTTGTTACAGGACAAAATGTTACTAAAAGCAAAAAAGGCCCCACATTGGGCGCCAGTTTGTTATGGTATAAAGCGTTAATTAAAACAACCCGTAACAAGAATTTCTCTAGCTAGTTTAACAGAAGGAACAAGGGTGGGTCCAGGTACTTGAAATTCTCTTATTCTTTTTCTTCAAAATCACGGTATGTCGAGAATACAAATTAAGGAGCCAGAAGGTTGTCTAATTCAACTTCAGGCTTTCACATTAACGAAGTCGCAAAAAATGGTGAAATACGCATCTATTTAACTTTGCCTTCAGTTATTGATTTGGCTATGGAAATACGATCTGCAAATCTACCTTACAACAAAATAATAGAAGAGATACAAACTAATATTTAAAACACTATTATGAGCACACCAACTTACAAGAAATTCTTCTTCAGTAATAATGAGGCTAATTTCTTCTATGTGACGTCTCAAAAATACAAGCTATAAGGTCATTTATTTTAAAGATATAAACAACAGCGAATAATACAGTCAAATTCGCTGAATATTTAAATACAGCAGTACACAGACGGTAACAATATGAACGCAACTAAAGAATTGCATATTTTATTTCCACATATAATATTTAACAATAACGTAGCTAGTAATATTTTTAATTAATATTTCAGAATAATCAATTATATCAAACTAAGGCAACCGCAGTTCCCACTTCAATAAATGCAAAATTTTCTTATTTGTTTACGGGGCTATACAACAAGTTTCCTTGTGAAATCTCTATACATTTCTAAGCTAAATTTTAATAAGTTTACTGTCTGAAGGAATGTAAATATTTAGATGGAAGGATATTTTGTGGTTGGAAATTATTTATAAAATATTAGTGTTTGCAGTTTTGCATCTAGTATATTTTATATTGATACCAATAAAGAATAACACTTGAAAACGTTTGCTATCTTTTAACATATTTTTCTGAAAAATATGTGCCTGGGCTCCAACTTTCAGCCTTTGTGGTTTTTTATACGACGTTCCACACGCTGGAAAAAACTTGTTGCTTGCCATTATGCTTACAGAGCAAAAGCATTCATAGCTTGAATATTCTTTGAATTCAAATTTCCTACGTTACATAATATTCTGACTTGGTATCTGTTTCATCATTTGGTGCAAAACAACTTTTCTTGTAATCGCATATGAGGGGTGTCATAGATATGATATGAGACACCCACTTTAAATGTGTCTTGATATAAAGCTAAAGAAAAACTGAAATCCCCTAAATTTCAAAAGCTATTAAAGCGGCTGTTTGATTTTACTGTTAGTCCCTAATTTTTGCAGTTTTATTATTAAACTCTACTGTATTATAATATATTCACTATTTAGGAATCCAATTACTCAGTCAAAATTTCACCAATTATCCCAATTTATAATTAAAAGGAATATTGATCGAGTTAAATGGGATATAATTTTAACGATTTGATGTAAAGCCGATGGTTGTAAAGTTGGTTAATTTCTACCTTTGCTTTGACGTACCAGATTTTGAGCTTTTTAAATATCGAAAAAAGAACAATTTTCTTAGTGCTGTCTCACTACTTCATACGAATGATGATATTTTCAAGGAAGAATTTTATTTGAGGAAACGTGGTTCTATCAGAATATGAAACTGAAGTTCTGAAAACCCACTATTTTATGCATAAATTTCACCTCATCTGCAAAAATTAGCGTTTGGGTTGTATTAAACGGAAAACTGTTAATAGACCCATTTTTTCAAATGGTACAGTCACTGCACAGAAATACTGGGAAAAAATCTTTAATTTTGACTAATCTACTGCATGACCATGACCTGTAAATGGGATTTTTCAGCTCATCGTTTATTAAAAGAAATACACGGATTATATCGCCTTTCAGACAATGAGGTTTTACTCTACATAATTTTTTTGTAGTCACATTTGAAACTCAGTTTTTTAAACTCGAATCAACAAATTGCAAGTACTTACCAAACAAATTCGCTAAATGTGAAAATGTGAATAATTTATAAGATTTGTTATAACTCTTTATAATGTGGAATGCCCCGGTTAAGTATTCAGAAAGGTGGTAGCCACTTATTATTAGTTTTAACAATCACAATGATGTCCATTTGAACAGACCTGTATGTTCTCATCCGCTGCTTAGAATTACGATATTCAATCACTTAAAAATCAAAAATTTTAGGCATTCAGAATTCCGAACTGGTAATCTCTAAATCGAAAACTGTATTTTTATTGATTATGAAATATCTAAAAGTAAGGTCACACATATCTTTAACTACAAACTGCAGCTTTACAAGTACTTAAATACATATTACAATTCAGTTTCCTTGTTCTATTTCTTTATAAATTAGATATATTCTCTAATATATTGAAGGCTGAATAAATTTAAAAACTGCATCAAAGAGTATCAGAATAAATGCGTTGCAATTTAAAAACAGCCATAAAAATGGAAAAATGTTACAAAATAAGCACAAAATTTTGCAATGCATTCTAGATATTCCTTAAGCTCAGAAGTACAATTTAAAGGGAAAGGGGGTACATTTTGGTCCACTGTATATTATACTGCTTTAAATCAATAAATTGCACCACAGCCTGGTTAATTTTTGCGGCTTTGTAGAATCATGCTTAAAGAAAATTTCCACTGGCATTACCAAGTCAATGTAGCAGTTGTAAATTTACTTGTCTCCGTCGATTGTATTTGATTAATCAACACCCTCCACGGCGAAGTACACGTTTAATATTCACTACGTTCGGGCGAAATTAAACTGTTTTGCCAAAGCTATCCTGCAGAATGTCTACACAGGAGCCCGAATTTATATGAGCTTAGTTAAATTTATGGAATTATCTATCTTAAGTTATAAATTAAAATCTATGGATCGCATTTTACAGGGGGCACTTAGAAAATATCCATCTTTACTGCTGTTCTTGTATATAAGTAACACATCTGTTGGACCAAAAATGTCTGCATTCTAATCAACAAATTTTATTTTACAAAAAATGCTTTTATTGTTGCTTTTCATTCTCAAAACAAAATATTCATTCTGTTTTGGAAACTACGATAGCAGACGGTGCTATCTAAACTTCAATATGTTGTCTTTTAATGTAGAAATAAAGGAAAACTATACGTTGTCAGTTTAGGGATGTTTCAAAATTGTTACGTTTGAGGACTTAGAATTGTAATGGTGCGTCTACTCATGTTGTGGTTCAAATCCTGCCTTTGCAAAGCATATTGTATAATTATTTACCCTTCTGTTGCCAGCTAGTTCAGTTTATAACAAGAGAAAACGTACCTCTCTTCCCCAATTGAGGTTACGGGTGCTCGAAGCAACAAAGTTCGAAAACTTGACTCAATGTCATTCGAAACACTAAAAAGCTTCTACTGCAACATAAGCCAATCTGTTAAACCCATGCGTATTAAATAGGAAAACACCTAAAATAAATAGCCGTGGCTAAACCGAACCGGTTAATTAATAATATAAAAGTACGAGAGATGCGTTTAGTTCTACGCGTATTTCCACGTTAACCAATATTAGCATAACCATGGCTCACCTACATATAGTCCATTTACTAAAGGAAAAAAGTTCTAACTTCGTTGACTCAAAACGGATTTTGAACATTTTTTTTTTATTAGTTAGGAAAAAGTCTATGGAAAAATTCCCCATAGGTGAGAAGGTGTGCTTTTTATTTTTTCAATTGTTATTAACAAATAAGTGTTTTTTAATATATTCTTAATAAAAAAAAATTATAACTTCTTTATTTATTTAAACCATTGCCGGACAATTGATAACATAAGGTTTTTGGGTTCACAGATTACGAATCTGGCCTCAAAATTGGTCTAAAAACAAAAATGGCGTCTACAAAATGGCGTCGAAGGTTAATTTTTTATTTTCTTTTTTTAATTTTTATTAGATGCCTAGGGGTTTTTGGGGTCACTGATTACGAATTTAGCATTAAAACTCAACTAAAATAAAAAATGGCGGATCCAAAATGGCGAAAAAGCGTAATTTTTTTTATTCGGACTTTAGTTTTTAGCTATGCTATAGGGTTTTTTGAGTCGCTGATTTCAAATTTTATGTTAAAATTTATCAAAAATAAAAAATAACTTTCTTAAAGCGGAAAAATAGCTTCATTTCTGAATTCCGCACGTTGCCTCATATCTAGGGATTTTGGACACAGTAATTACAATTATAGCATTAAAAGGTTAATTTTTATTGTGTACTATTATTATTATTATTATTATTTAATAAACATTATATACAAATAAAATTCTAAATTGTTAAATTAACTCAAATTTAAATAGATTAAATACAATTAAATATAACATACGAATACATATAAATTCCAACGCCTAAAAATGTGTTTTCTACGACCTCTTTGTACAATTTCCAAAAGATATTTCTGAATTAAAATATTTTTCTGCTTGTGACCGACGGAGGAATGTTATTACATAAAAACAAATGGCAACTTGTTCAACAGTATGATGCAATTTTAGATATATTAATTTTATTGTACGTAATTATGGAAAAAACAAGTGTTTTTGTCGATTATCAGAAACATAGAATAAAATCTGCTGAAAGAGACCGACGTCTAAAAACAAAAACTGCACCAGATATTCGATTTTAAAGAGACAGGTTTTTAAAGTTGTATCAAGAAAAAATTCTGGCAAATGTCTTTCATGTCGTTTTATTAATTTTTTAAAAGAAACTTTAGCTGCAAATAATATCCTTGCTCTCAAGCTGAAAGTGATGCTGATCAGTTAATAGTTACAACAGCTCTCAATGCATCAAATAAAAACATAGTCGTAGTATTAGAGAGTATAGACGTATTACTTATATTAACAGCTTTAGTTTCATGCTGATAAAGATATATATTTTTTAAAACCTGCCAAAAATAAAGAAAATAATAAAATATCTTCTTCTAAAAGCCTGAAATTTGCGCATCCCAATAAATTGTAGTGAGCATGTTCTTTCTGTACATGCTTTAACTGGATGTAACACTTCATCATGTTTTAACAGAAGAAAGAAAGATTCTTCTTCTTCTTGTTCAGGTGCTTATCAGATTTCGTATGTTTGCCATTAACACGGCTATCTTCACTTTATTGGTTGCAATCCTAGATAACTCATTGGATGATTTCCCATACCACGCCCTTAGGCTTTGCAACCAAGATATTCTTCCGCGTCCTGGTCCACGTTTTCCATAGATCTTGCCTTGTATAATAGATTGTAGTAGGATGTACTTATTCTCATTCCTCATTATTTGTCCGAAGTATTGGAATTTGCTTATCTTGGTGTTGTCCATGATCTCTTTACTTTTTTTTTCATTCTCTCTAGGACTTTAATATTTGTTACACGGTCTTTCCATAATATCCGCAATATTCTCCGGTATAACCACATTTCAAAGGCTTCGATTTTTTTTGTGATTGTTTCGTTAAGTGTCCAGGACTCGACCCCATAGAGCAAGATGGGAAAAATGTAGCATCTTAGCATGCGAGTATTGGTGTCAAGGTGCAGATTATGGCTTTTGAATATAGTTTAATATATTGAAGATGTATAAGGATGAACAAGACGAATAGGACCGGCACCTTATTAAAGATCCACATAGATAAGTCCTAGTACATGAAGCAATGGCTATGTTCAGGAAAGAATAAATTTGTCAAAATATTTGAAAATGGCAGTGATTTGCAAGAGACTGCAAAAATTTATATAAAAAAATTTTGGTATAAAATGTATGCTTGCAATGTATGGTGCAAAGAAAGGTAACTGCTTAAACTCTTACAGAAATGTTTATGTGATTGAAAGGTTTTTATTTTTCATATACCGCAAGGTAAATGAGGTTACAGACAATACAATACATATATTTTTTAAATAAAAACATTTTGAATTTTGGGTTTGATTCTTTTATTAAGGCG